>ML268728.1:7244-32617 GCA_005239495.1 Nicotiana undulata
GGGGTGTTTGAAATTAGATTACCTAAGCATGCTATTCTAGATGTTCATAACACAAAATTATTACCAATTGATTGCGAGAATTGAGTGAAGTTATTTTTATTCCTTTTCATGCATAAGTAGTTAAACTAGGTGTATTTAAGCGAGTAAGATGCAATCCTAAGGACATGGTATCTAATGCACAGAGATGCACAATGATGTAGAATCAGAAGCCTAAACAGGATCTCTAAATGCACAAATATTGCAGTGCTTTAACATGCTTTCAGGATATACAAAGGTGATATGTTGTTTAGCCTAAAACAGGATCTCTAAGTGTACATGGCAGCGTAGAACATGATTGTAGAGAATACCATTTATTAGCATGCTTTTTCTATGTGATATGATAGTAAAATGAACATGCTGAAACAATAAACATAAGACCCAGGAAACATGATTTCTAATGCATGATTTTGAACATATGTTCCTAAACATGATTTCTATTGCACAGATAGGAAATAAAGCCTAATATCATGGTTTCAACCACTTTAATAGCTATAGCATGCATAGTTACGCCTTTCCCTTTTCACTATCCATCCCCAGAGTTGTTTACAATAATTATTACAGACCATTGGCATAAATTACATGACTGGATAAAGAAAAGAAGAAGTTACACTATAGGGAGCCTACAGATAGGCCCAAATTCTCCAGAGTTTTTCAATGCCATTGGTGTTCACAACCTTTCACATAATCTAGGTGTGTCAGAGTTCCCTAAGGATCTCAAGGGATCCCGGGCAGTGCTCACACCCAGATTTTCATAACCATACTGAGTAAGTGCAGTGTGGAAATGTCAGCTCTAATGCATCATAGTCAGAGGGATCTCATAGGGATCCCAAAGCAGTCACACATTAGAGGGGTAGAACCTAGATTTCTAAGAGTAGAGTGAGAGTGCTTGACATAGTTTTGAAAGAGGTTGAGTAGAAAAAAGCTTTTGGAAATAACTTGTTTGAAATCAGTTTTGGAGAACAACAGAAGAATTAACTTTAGTAAAAATAATTTGAAAAGAAAGTGAGTAGGGCAATCAGAACAACAACTCAGAACCAAAAACATCACACACATGACAAGTATAGAGAACTATTTCAACAATCATAAACAGGGCAGAAGGGGGTGGGGACAAGTACGACACACATAGGAATAGGTATACATAGGCAGATTTGCATGCAAGTGACAACCAGAGAAGTCCTAAGGTATTAGAACCTAAATAACCACGGAAATAGTTTTGTCACAAAGGTGTTCATGCCAGGAACTTAACAGAATCATATTGAGGGGGTGCTAAAAAAGGGAATAGCATGCTAAGTTTAAGGGAGAAGGGCACAAAAATCATACTAACGCATAGAGTAGACATGCTAATTACAGGGCAAACAACAAAACCACAAGTAATAGCACTGTAGGAATAAGATGAATTGTAATACCAAAAGAAACATGTTGTTTTTGAGGCCTTAAATTAAACTGAAGACATACAAGTTAAAGGAGAATAAGTGCAGAGTGAAGAGCAATAAAGTGTATAATACTCAGTGTTGGCTTGCTGCCGACTGAGAATAGCAAATAATCAGCAAGAAAAGCAAGGGAGAGTATGTGTGTGTGGGAGAGAGTTTAGGACAATGCTTGTCTGTGTTTGATAATGAAAGAGTGAAGGGTATATATAGTTTTAAGAGTAGGCAAGAAATATGGTAACAAGTAAAAGTCTAGTATAATTATAGAAATAAAGTCTAATTAGAATCAATCAATGCAAGTACCCCCTTAAATTAGGGAGTCATAGTTCAAACAGATACAATAGTGACAAATAAGGAAAAATAATCAATTGAAGAACTGGTTTTACCATGTAAGAGGTAGTAAAGGTATATGACATGCAATTAGGACTAAATACAGAATATATCAGTTAAGTAAGGTGTATATTAATAATTGACAGTAGGTTTTATTCATAAAAAAAAAGGCAGAACAGGTTTTAATTCAGGAAATCAGTCAGCAGAATCTCGAGTGGGGTTCAAATCACAGGGGACTAGCACCAATTAAGGAAAACATCACACAAATAAGGAAATCCTCAAAGTCAGGCAACCAATATTACTCAAAGGAAAATATCACAATCTTAAGGAAAGTATTCGAAAATCAGTAAATGACATAGTGTAAAAACTAATAGAGCACTTAATTAAACAGTACTGGAATAACACATATTAAGCAAGAATCAGAAAGCCATAATCATGCAATTAGGTATTCGTAGCAAATAATTACAGGAACATTAGACATTTAGGCATAAGTGACAGAGAATCAGACTAGTATCACATAAGAGTTAGGGTTTCATATAGAACACAGTCTGAATCATAGCATGGACATGATATTGGCAGAAGTAATCGAACCCAGAAATCCTAACAAGCAAACATAAAGTAAAATCACAGAATCATAGAATGTTCATGAGAAACATACAGATTAATTGAACATAGTACCCAAGACGAACTCAGAACCCAAAAAGTTGGAGTTTTTAACAGAATAACTCGGGTAAAGGAGAAGACTTAAACAAACGTTTAAAACATAAGGAGAATCATAGATTAGTACTAAAAATCAGAAGAGATTGTGTTTGAAAAAGAGGTTCAAGAACCCTAGTTTTGAAGATAAAGAAATCGTTCATGAAACAGGAAGATCTTTGAGGAAAACATGTAAGAACCTCATAATACTCACATATATGTTACAAATCTAAAGAAATCGGGAGGTTCAGAGTTAAGGTTTCCAAAAGAACCCAGAAAAGACGAAGAAAGCTCAAAGATATTACCGGCCTTTGGCCGAAAAGTGGTATATCTTACTCGAAAGACCATAGATGGCCGGAAAAATGGCATGAGACCATAGAGGTGAGTTGAACCGCTTCTGGTTCACTTGATAGACTCAAGGTGGTGACACACGTTCAAGGGGGGAGCCATAAGGCTGGTGGGAGGTGAGATCTCCATGGTTTCCGGCAAAGAGGTGGACTGAGAAGGGAGGACATGGGCTCAGCAGGTGGAGCGTCTTAGAGAGGGATGAGAGAACTCAGAGAGACGACTGAGTGAAATGAGAGGGGGAAACGAGCCCGGGGGGGGGGGGGGGGGGGGGGGGGGGGGGGGTAGTCTTTAGGTCTTAATTTGGAAAGGGGGAATCTGGACCGTTGATTAGAATGAATCAATGGTTCAGATTGAGTAATGGATTGGGCCGGGTAGGATTTAAGTCTTGGCTTGGGGTATTGGGTTGATTTAAATGGGTTAGGGGGTCCGATTTAATTGAGGCTAGGATTTAAATAAAATTGGCTAACTATTAAATACACAATTAAAATAGATAAATAATTTAAATAACTAATAATTGTAAAAAATGAAATTGATACCTAATAAATTAAATTAAAGTGATTAATCAGTATTTAAAAATATAAAATGACTAATTACTGGATAAAATAGCATGAAACATATGATTAGGCTATAATTGCAAAGTTATTGCAATTATAGTCAAAGAGTGCCACATTGGCTAATTGTGAAATAATTTGATCTTAATAGGACCAGAAAAATAATATATTAAGTCAAAAAATATTTTTGAAATCATTTGTAATGCAATTTTATAATTAATGATTAGATATAAAATATTGGGTAAATTAAAAATAAATTAAATAAAATATGAGAAAATTATAGAAAATACCACTTGCTATGAAAACCTGATTTTGAAGGTATATATGCAAAAAATAAAAAAATAATTTGAGGAAAAATTGGGTATCAACAACTGCCCCTCTTTACCCGGGAAGGATGAAAGAGTTGTCGGGTAAAGACACGATGGCCAATTTTTGACTGAGCGAAACGGTTTGAAAAGATTTAGGCTGCACCCTGGCTTTTGAGTTTCCTACATATCCCTGGTTTTACAGAAAATGTAGTTCAGGAGTCATCGGCGAAGTATACCGATGAAGTTTTTACAAGAATGGACGCAACATATAGGGCTGGATGAGCGAACGATTTTCGGGAGTGGTTAGGAGAACTGGAGCGGGACTGCTCCTGCTAGGATATCCCTTGCTTGCCAGATTACCTGCAAATAAGACAATACAAGCGTATATTGTGCGTAAATTTAAACATGATGCAAGTTCCCGTCGGACTATGAATGTTCTCTTCGGACGGTTAAGGATGACGTCCTCGGACCATGATGTCCTGAGCCATGAATTGTTTGATGAAGGATTCGCAGGCCATGCAATAATGTTCTCGGTCCATGAAGATGGTGCCTCCGACCGATGGCGCCTTTGAACAATGATATGAAAAAATTGAGAGAGATCCTCAGGCCATGCCATGGTGTTCTTGGGCCATGAAGATGGTGCCTCCGAACTATGGCGCCTTTGAATAATGATATGCAAAAATTGAGAGATATCCTCAGGCCATGACATGGTGTTCTCGGGCCATGAAGATGGTGCCTCCGAACGATGACTCCTTTGGACAGATTGGCGATATTTCAACCCATGAAATTCAGTAATATGATGCTGACAAGACAGAGCTTAGTCTTGCGAATTGAAGGTCATATATTATCCCGAAAGAAAGTGAAGTAAATAGTGCTTGAGAGACAGCGCTTAGTCTCAATGAAAAAGTAAATTGGAGGCAGATCTTAGCCTCATGCAGGTAGGAAGGCAGAAAGGTAGCCTTATGCAAGGGGAAGGCAGAAAAGTAGCCTTATGCAGATGGACGTAGAGTTTAACCTCATGTAGATGGAGACATAGCTTAGTCTCGGAAGGCAGATAGGTAGCCTTATGCAAATGGAGGGCAGAAAGGTAGCCTTATGCAGATGCAGATGGAGACAGAGCTTAGTCTCGGAAGGCAGAAAGGTAGCCTTATGCAGATGCAGATGGAGACAGAGCTTAGTCTCGGAAGGCAGAAAGGTAGCCTTATGCACATGGAAGGCAGAAAGGTAGCCTTATGCAGATGGAGATGGATACAGAGCTTAGTCTCGGAAGGCAGAAAGGTAGCCTTATGCGGATGGAAGGCAGAAATGTAGCCTTATGCAGATGCAGATGGAGAGAGCTTAGTCTCGGAAGGAAGATAGGTAGCCTTATGCAAATGGAGGGCATAAAGGTAGCCTTATGCAGAGGCAGATGGAGACAGAGCTTAGTCTCGGAAGGCAGAAAGGTAGCCTTATGAAGATGGAGGGCAGAAAGGTAGCCTTATGCAGATGGAGATGGAGACAGGGCTTAGTCTCGGAAGGCAGAAAGGTAGCCTTATGAAGATGGAAGGCAGAAAGGTTGCCTTATGCAGATGGAGATGGAGACAAAGCTTTGTCTCGGAAGGCAGAAAGGTATCCTTATGCAGATGGAAGGTAGAAATGTAGCCTTATGCAGATGCAGATGGAGACAGAGCTTAGTCTAGGAATGCAGAAAGGTAGCCTTATGCAGATTAAATAAAGGACAATATAGATTCTTAGCTGATAGTAAATTGCGGTATTGTGATCGTTTTGAGAATTGTGACTATGGAGCATTGTTTTGTTTGAGATGGTAGCAAATGTCGGCAGGTGCAACGACTTTGAGAATTGTATCTTTGAACAATTTTTGTCCTTTGGGTGGACAATATGTTTTGGGCTTTTGCTATCTTAGTGCCTACATCCAAAGAAAATGGGGAAGGTTGGTTCGTATCCCCGCTGACTTTGCTGACTCGTACGCTTGGTCTGATGATCCTATTCATATCGTCGGGGTAGCGTTTACTAAACAGAGCTGTTTTCAATAGTAAGTATACATGATATAGTATAAACATATATTTTTAAAATAATTTAGATGAACCGACGACCGTGACACGGTTCAAGACATTGCACCCTCTCATGTTACGGAATTTTGAGGGTCCTCCTTAAAATTCTGCCCCAGTTTGATGGGTTGACGCTTCTGACTGTTGCACATGTGGCGATCAGCTGAACTTGCTTCGGAATTTTGAGGGTTCTCCTCAAAATTCTGCCCCATTTTCCAATTGCGGGGGAAAGTAAAATTTTTATTGAATCATGACCGAAAACATAGGGCTGCCTACGTATCCCCTCTTAAACGGGAATCAGGTCAGGCGTAGTTCAGTTTACATCATTGAGAAAGCATAAAGATCATACATAATATCGTTTAACTGCATCTGAATTGATTGGCTTTTGCTAGACTTCTCCGTCCATTTCTGCAAGTATAAGTGCTCCTCCTGTCAATACTCGATGAACCATGTACATACCTTGCTAGTTTGGAGATAATTTCCCTTTGGCTTTGTGCAAAGATCTTTTTCAACACCAGCTCCCCTGGTATGAACATGTCTTGGTTTGACTCTTTTGTTGAAATCTCGGGTCATTCTATTCTGGTAAAGTTGACCGTGACATACTGCATTCATCCTTTTCCCGTCTATGAGGGCTAGTTTCTCATAACGGCTCTGTACCCACTCTGCATCGTTGAGCTCAGCTTCTTGTATAATTCTTAAGGAAGGAATCTCAACTGCGGCAGGAATGACAACTTTTGTACCGTAAACCAACATGTAAGGGGTTGCCCTGTTTGACGTGCGGACTGTGGTGCGGTATCCTAGTAGAGCAAATGATAACTTCTCATGCCATTGCTTGTGCTTTTCTATCATCTTCCTCAATATCTTCTTGATGTTCTTGTTGGCGGCTTCTACAGCTCCATCCATCTGAGGTCTGTAGGCTGTGGAATTCTTATGTTTGATCTTGAAAGTTTCACACATAGCTTTCATCATGTCACTGTTGATATTGGAACCATTATCGGTGATGATTGACTCTGGAACTCTGAATCGGCAAACAATATGGTCGCGGACAAAGTCTACCACGACTTTCTTAGTCACTGCTTTGTAGGATGTTGCTTCGACCCATTTGGTGAATAATCGATCGCTACCAAGATGAACCTGTGTTCGTTGGAGGCGGTAGGATCGATTGGTCCAATAACGTCCATTCCCCATGCGGAGAATGGCCAAGGTGAGCTTGTTGCATTGAGCTCGTTTGGAGGCACCTTTATCATATCTGCGTGTACCTGACATATGTAGCATTTCCGGACGTACTGGATGCAGTCCGTTTCCATGGTCATCCAAAAGTAACCGGCCCTGAGTATCTTCTTTGCTAAGACAAAACCATTTATATGTGGGCCACAGGTCCCAACATGTATCTCCTCAAGTAACTTCGAGGCTTCCTTTACATCAACACATCTCAATAACTCCAAATCGGGAGTCCTCCTGTACAGGATTCCTCCGTTGTGAAAGAAGTTGTTGGATAATCTCCGGAGCGTGCGTTTATGAGTGTGATTTGCAAGCTCTGGGTATTCTCCCTTTGACAAGTACTCATTGATATCATGGAACCACGACTTTCCGTATGCTTCTTCTTCAACATGGGCATAGTAGGCTGGCTGGCTATGGATCTTCACTAGAATAGGGTCAAGGAAATTCTTACTTGGATGTTGTATCATGGATGATAGAGTGGCCAATGCATTGGCGAACTCGTTCTGAATTCTGGGGACGTGCTGAAATTCCGTCTTCGTGAACCTCTTCCTCAATTCTTGCACATGGTGCAGATACGACAGTATCTTGGAATTCTTAGTGGCACATTCTCCTTGTACTTGGTGTATTAGCAAATCTGAGTCACCAATCACTAGCAGCTCCTGGACGTTCATGTCAATGGCCATGTTGAGCCCTAAGATGCAGGCTTCATATTCCGCCATATTGTTGGTGCAAGGGAATCTGAGTTTAGCACATACCGGATAATGTTGACCAGTTTCTGATATAAGGATAGCTCCAATGCCGACTCTTTTGAAATTCGCTGCTCTATCGAAGAACATTCTCCAGCCGTCATAGGATTCTGCAATGTCTTCTCCTACGAATGATACTTGTTCATCGGGAAAATACGTTTTCAGGGGTTTGTATTCTCCATCCACAGGGTTCTCAACAAGATGGTCTGCCAATGTTTGTCCCTTGACTACTTTCTGAATCACATAGACAATGTCGAACTCACTCAACAGGATTTGCCACTTGGCCAGCTTGCCAGTGGGCATGGGCTTCTGAAAGATATTTTTCAAGGGGTCCATTCTTGATATGAGGTATGTTGTATAGGCACAGAATTAATGCCTCAGCTTCTGTGCTACCCATGTCAAAGCAGAACAGGTACGTTCCAGTAAAGAGTACCGAGCCTCATATGGAGTGAACTTCTTGCTCAGATAATAAATGGCCTGCTCTTTTCTTCCTTTTTCATCGTGCTGCCCCAGAACGCAGCCAAAATCTCCATCCAATACTGCAAGGTAGAGTAACAAGGGTCTACCTGGCTCTGGCGGTACCAAGACTGGCGGTGTTGACAAGTACCTCTTAATTCTGTCGAAGGCCCTTTGACAATCTTCGGTCCATTTAGTCGCCGCATCTTTCTTCAGCATCTTGAAGATCGCTTCACATATAACCGTAGACTGTGCAATGAACCAGCTGATGTAGTTAAGGCATCCCAGGAAACTCATCACATCTTTCTTGTTCCTTGGCGGTGGTAACTCTTGGATGGCTTTGACCTTTGACGGATCCAATTCTATCCCTCGACGTCTGACAATGAACTCGAGCAGTTTCCCAGCAGGAACCCCGAATGCACACTTCGCGGGGTTTAGTTTTAGATTATATTTCCGTAACTTATTGAATAACTTCCTTAGATCTTCTATGTGGTCGGTAGCTTTCTTGGACTTGATAATGACGTCATCTACATATACCTCGATCTCCTTGTGTATCATATCGTGGAAGATAATGGTCATAGATCTCATGTAGGTGGCCCCAGCATTCTTCAGGCCGAATGGCATCATCTTGTAGCAATAGACTCCCCACGACGTAATGAAAGCCATTTTTTCAGCATCTTCCTTATCCATCCAGATCTGATGGTAACCCGCGAAGCAATCTACGAACGACTGTAGATCATGCTTGGCGCAGTTGTCAATCAATATATGTATGTTTGGAAAAGGGAAATCATCTTTCGGACTGTCTTGGTTGAGATACCAGTAGTCGACGTAGACTCTGACCTTCCCATCCTTCTTTGGCACTGGCACAATGTTGTCTAACCAGGTTGGATACTCCACTACCCTGAGAACCTTGGCGTTGATTTGCTTGGTGACTTCTTCCTTGATTTTCAAACTCATGCCAGGCTTGAACTTTATGAGCTTTTGTTTCACCGGTGGGCACATTGGATTGTTTGGTAATTTGTGAGCAAAAATGGATGTACTCAGACCAGTCATGTCATCATACGACCATGCAAATATGTCCTCATACCCCTTCAAATATTCTGTGTATTCCTTCTTTTCTGACGGTGACAAATGAATGCTAATATGAGTTTCCTTGACATTCTCTGAATCCCCCAGGTTGACAACCTCAGTCTCGTCCAGGTTGGACTTAGGTCTGTTCTCGAAATTCTTGACTTCTTTGACAATTTCATCAAGTATATCATCTTCTTCTTCTGAATCGATATCCGTTTATTGCGTTTTCTCATTGCATGTCACAGTCATCGGTTTATCAAGACAAGTAACTGTAATGCTGTATAGATAAAGTAATGAGAGAAAAATGATAATAATAAATATTGATTCATAAAACATAAAGTGCTTTTGATAAGTTGAATAAATGTTTTTAGAACATTGGAGATCTTATTGCGGAAATAAAAATGCGAAAAAGGAAATTATTTAGTAAAAGACAATGAACGATGCTTGTTTAGCCTTGCTACCCCGAGGCTCATCGGGCCCTGGCGGTTCTGATAGTCCAATTCTTGAGAGATGCTCCTCTGCTCACGACCTGGATGGAAGGGCCTTCCTCCCCCTCCTCCTCAAAAGTGACGCAACAGTCCATGTCATCCTCTTCCAGGAATAAATTCTTTAATGCTGCAAGTGCTTCTTCTTCCTCTGACCCCCATATAACATCGGCCTGCTGAAAGGTCTGCTCCAGATGTGGTATTGGATGTTCCAATGGGTAATAAGGACCGCTCCAGGGTGGCGACCAATTCTTGAACTCTTCCCAAGTATATTTGTATCCTAGATCGAAAGTGGTGCCATGACACTTGAGTTGTATCGATTTGGAGATTCCTTGGAGATTCTTGCCAAGCCCTTTACCCGGCTCATACCCTCTCCAATTCATCATGCTTTTTATTTTACTGTCCCACCATTTGTCTTTGTCTATTGCGTTGACCCGTTCAATGTGGTGATAGGTTTCTCCACCCAGCTTCCTTCTACCTTCGACCACCGGAATGGCCTGACGACTGTAAATAGGATTGCTTCCGTCTCTGTGGATGATTACTTCTTGATGGTTCCACTCAAATTTTACTGCCTGATGCAGCGTTGATGCCACGGCCCCAGCGGCATGTTCCATGGCCGTCCTAGTAGCAAATTGTAGGATGTCGATATGCCTATCACCTGAAAATCAACTTTGAACCATGTAGGCCCCATATGCAAACAGAGGCTGATCCTGCCGATGGTTGACCTCTGAGAACCGTCGAAAGCTTTCACATTCATCGACCCTTCTCTTATCTCGTACAGCCCTTTGCCCAATTTCTTGAGCATTTTCAACGGAAAAATGTTAAGGATGGATCCCCCGTCGATTAGAATCCTGGTGATGAAGTAGTACTCACATTGCACAATGATGTGCAGGGCTTTGTTATGACCCAACCCCTCGGGCGGCAGCTCGTCCTCGTGGAAAGTGATTTTATGACTCTCCAGCACTTGACCCACCATATTGGCCATTTCTCCACTGGTGATATTGTTTGGCACATATGCTTTGTTCAGCACTTTCGTTAAAGCATTTCTGTGCGTCTCTGAATTCTGCAGCAATGACAGAATGGATATCTGGGCTGGGGTTTTGTTCAACTGATCGATGACTGAGTATTCTTTGGCTTGCACCTTCCTCCAAAGATCGTCTGGGCCTGTCTCAATGATGGGTGGCCTGTTGGAAGCTTGTTTGCTCGATTCAGCCAAGTGTTCTGGTGTATAGACCCTGCCGGTCCTTGTCATTCCCTGTGCATCAGTAGTTTCCTCGATCTTGACCTTTCCTTTCCTTATTGCCTCAGCTACATAATCCCATGGTACAACGTTGGTGTAGAAAGGTGGCGTGGTTGACACCGCCACTGTGATTGGTGAATCTATCTTTACCTCGAACGGAACATGTGCCTTAGCAGGTGGCATGACTGTAACCTCAAATGGTGCAGGCGCATTTTCAGTGGGCATAACTTCGACCTCAAACGACGCAGGTGCCTTTGCAGGTAGTGCTGCTTCGAACTCCAAAGTTACTGACATAGCTTTCTCAGCATCTCTAGATGGATGAATCTGGACTATGATTGGATTAAGAGTAACTGCTGGCTTCTTTGGGTCATCACCTTCTATGATCAACCCAATCGACCCCTCTAGGTCCCAATCTTCTTCTATTTCGATCATGTGGATGCCTCCACCCTTATGGTCTGGTAGAGGATTGTTGCGGACATTGGGAGTGGATTCCTTTGCTATAATTTTCTTGTTGTCGATTAGGGACTGTATCTTATCCTTCAAGGAGCGACATTCATCAATTGTGTGTCCCTTCATGCCGGAGTGGTATGCACAAGACTTGTTTGGATTAACCCATTGAGAGGGATTCTCAGGGTTGGCAGCAGGGATGGGAGTGACATAACCAGCTGCTTTTAGTTTCTCATACAACTGGTCGATAGGTTCAACAATGGCGGTGTATTGTTTAGGAGGTTTGCGATCAAAGTTTGGTCGAGGTCTAGGGACGTTTTGGCGAGCAGGGGGTTAGTGATAGTGGGATGGTTGAGAATTATAGGCATGGTAAATAGGAGCGGGCTGGGAATATTCGGGAGATTGGGTGGGTGGTGGAGATGACTGATATGTTGGTGGATGTGCTGATTGGTATGTAGGCGAGGGTGCTTGGTATGAAGGTGCTGGCTTATATGTGAGTGGAGGTGTTTGGTAGGTTTGGTGTTTCAGTGGGGATTTGGTTCTCTGTGCAACCATTATGGCTCCCACATCTCTCTTCTTGGACACACCGCCAGACTGTAAAGCCTTATTTGTGGCTTGTAAGGCCTCAAAGTTAGTGACCATACCTCTTTTGATTCCCTTCTCAATTCTCTCACCCAGCTTGATAATATAAGAGAATTTATGGTTCTCAATCACCATCAACCGCTCGTAGTATTATTAATTTTGAGCTCGTATAAAGAACTTATTTATTTGTTCTTCGTCTAAGGCGGGCCTGCCTTTAGCCGCTTCAGATCTCCAGTAAGTAGCATACTCGCGAAAAGTTTCCGTAGGCTTCTTCTTCAGATTCTGAATGTAAAACACATCTGGCGCGTTCTCTGTATTAAAACTGAACCGGTCCATGAAGTCGGACGTCATGCTTACCCAGTTCGACCACTTCTTGGGGTCTTGGCTAAAGTACCAAGACAGAGCATCCCCGGTTAAGCTCCTCATAAACATCTTCATGCGAATTTTTTCATCTTCTCCTACTCCAACCAGCTTATCACAGTAGGTCCTCAGATGGACCCTCGGATCACCTGTACCATCGAACATATCGAACTTAGGAAGTTTTTACCCCTCGGGTAGTTTGACATCGGGCTGTATGCAGAGGTCTTCATAGTTCAGTCCTTCAACTCCTTTGCTTCCCTCAACGCCTTGAATCCGGCTGGTTAGCCTTTTGAGTTCCTCAGCTAGATTCTTGATAAGAAAATCCTTCTCACTGGATTCAGGTGTGTATGAAATGGGTTGGGTGGAGTATGGCATAGTCTCCACGTAGATGGGGTTGTTGTGATGGCCTGGTGCTTGGGTGTAAAGATGGTCATTTGTGGAGTTTTGCGGTTCAGGGATGATTATCAGGGTGTTTCTCGGAGCGTGGCAGGTGTTGTGCTGGTGCTGTGGTGGGATAATTTGATTTTTCGGTGGAGTTATGTGATGATGAGTGTTGGGAAGATTTTGCTTGTTTGGGGTGTTTTGAGGAGGTATGGGATTCTGAGTGACATTAGGGACGCTGAGTGGGAAGGATAGGTTCGCCAAATTCCGGACCTTCTCAAGCTCCCCTTGGAGCTTCACTAACCTTTGCTCGAGTTGTGTCATAGCCTCATTTTGAACCTGAGTACCTTGATCGCTAGGATCCTCTGTTCGTTCAACCAACATTGTGTTTTCTTTTCTGATGTTGCTTGAATCTTCCATTTTGCCTTTGCCTTTGCCTTTTGGAGGACTAGGAGGAGGAGAAGGTGGAGGGCCCCTAGATCTTGTGTAGTATGATGATGATGCCAGAGTGCACGAACCAACCTTTGGGGGAGGGGAATAATCAAAGAAACTAAAATAAAGCAAAAACAAAAAGGTAGCCAAGTCAGTGAGGATGAAAAAGTATTGCGATATTTAAACACATAGTGCGAGAATATTAAACGTGCCCTAATTCGAGAGCCTCATTGTGCCCGAGGTAGGCCTAGAGACAAGTTAATTTGGAGAACTTAAATGCCAGAATGCCTCATTTCATTAATGTAAAAAAAAAATAGACGAATCCAAAACGACACTAGATAAACAAGAAATAAAGTCACTAATGGCCATGGGCCTTATTACACTGATAAAGCAAAAGAAGAAATCCTATTCTACTTGGTCCCATAAGGACCTTCCCCAGACTTGGCATCCTTGATTCCCTCGAACAGGTTCCCCAGCTCGCGAAGTCCTAGAAGTAGATATGCTCTGTTCAAGTGTCCACCTTCGTTCCCCTCAGCCTTTTGACAGACTTCAATCCTCTTGATGAACTTACCCTCCAGCTCGACCATGCCTCGTTCCAAGTAACCCATCTTTCTATTGGCACTGACGACCATGTCTTTCCATTCTTTAATCAACTTCTTGTTGGTTTCGTGTATCTCACGGTGCTCGTGCTCGTTATCGCATTCACGTATCCTCTTGCACAGTTGATTATACTTGACCTGAGCCTCGGCCTTTTCATCTATGATCATATGGCCTCGGATGAACCCTGGCCTGCCTAAACCATCTCAGTTATCTTCTAACCACCCTGAGTAGAAAGGTGTACAACCTGCATGATATCTGTCTGGTTCGATCGTGTCCTTTTCCATTATGATCTTACAGTGCCACATGTGTTGGGCTTGGCACTTGTGAGGAGTATCATCATCTTGAAAGTCGGCTCGAAAATGGCTCATCTTGTTGACCCTTGTTATAATTTTCTTCCTGCCTGCTTGTCTCATAACCCAGAGAGGGACGTAAGGATACGTTCCCCTCAAACCAATTAGTATCAGAAATGGCACATCCCTAGACCTGACAATGAATTCATCTGTTGGGAACCATTCGGACATCCACTGTACATGCAATCTCGGGCTGAGCAAACCTGTCGGGAATGTATGTCATTCACTTTGGGTGATGGAAAGCGATGTGGTCGTCCCATGCCCTTCGCGGAAATTCCTGCCGGTACTGGCCCTTTTGGAGATGTTCTAAGAACCAGAGTTGTAGTAGCAAGTTGCAGCCTCCGAAGTGCTTAGCTCCCTTTTGACAGTGTTCTAAGGCTCGATAAATGTCTGAGATAATCATAGGGACGATGTTGAAAGTCTGTCCATCAATTCCCTCCATCAAGGTTTTGGTTACCATATCCAACCCAGTGTGGATGTCACGAACCAAAATCCTAACTCAGGTCGTGATGGCGCCCAACACTGGGGTCAGGCAAGCCAACACTTAAATTACTAAGAATTTTTCCTCCTATTTAATTAAACATTCCATCGCGTGACAAGTTTGAAGGTTAAAATATTAAATGAAAAGGGTAATTAGCCAATTTAAACAAAAACAGACATAAAAAGGCATGAGCCGATATATATACAGACCCATAAACCATAACATCTACCACGTGTGTGCCAGGAACTAGTGTCACAAGTCCTACGGGCATACTAGCAGAATATACAAAAGATATAATAGAACTGTCCCACTATCTGAAAGTAATAGACGGGAAATAACAAAAGAAGACTCCATAGTGCTGCCGAGGATCGCCAGGAGAAGTAGCTCACCGTAAAGTCAGGTCCAACTATAATCAGAATCGAGCTCCAGTCTGATAACCAGATGCACCAGCCTCAAAGCTTGTACAATTAAGTACAAAAGCATAGCATGAGTACATAAATAAATATGTACCCAGTGAGTATCCAGTCTAATCTCGAAGAAATAGTGACGAGAGGTCGACTTGACACTTACTAAGGTCCACCAATATAATTTAACAGGATATGATAAAAGCAATAGGCATACAAGGATGATAAAGCAGTAAACATTAAAGGTAACTGCAAATCAAATAAATACTGGAAGTAACTAAACAATTACCACTTCATTCCCCCCCCCCTCCAAATATCTGTTAATTCAATATCCATGAAATCATTAAAAATTTAGCATGCGCATACGGGATAAGGACAACCGGCCTGAGCCATCATAATAACCATATTTGTGCACTGCCGAGGGTCGAATGGCCTGAACCATAAATACATCTTTCAATCCGCTGTGGCGTACGACCCTCTCCCATGAGAGTGGGGGAAATAACACTCCGCTCGCGGAATGTAAATTGCGAAGCGGTCACATGCACACACAATATTTTCTTAAATTACTTTTCAGTGAACAATTCCTTTAAATCTCCAAATTCCATGATCTCAGGGAAAACAAAGCTGCATATAACATGAATTCATAAAGCATATAATTCATTTTGAGGAAGAACACAAGGCATGATATGGGCCTAACTACCCGGACATAATAATAATAACCACTACGTACAGACTCTCGTCACTTCGTACGTACATAGCCCCCACAAACATTAACACATAGTCATTTAGATCACCTATGGGGACAATTCCCTCTTACAAGGTTAGAAAGGAGACTCACCTCGTGTCGAACCTACTCTCCGGGTCAAGATTGCGCCCGAAACTCCGAACTCGTCTCCCAAGGACTCGAAACTAGTCAAATGTTACACAAGTTCATCAATTTATACTCAAAAGTATGAAATTCCCCTATTTACTTAGTCATTTCATCCTACTAGAAGAAATCCCAAAATTCACCCTCGGGACCGCATGCTCGGGTTTCAAAAATTTTCGAAGGAAACACTTACCCATAACCTAAGGATCGTTAATATATGGTTTTTGTATGATTTCATGGCTAATTAACGGGTAATTCCCTATATTATTATAAAGCCCTAGGTTTTTACTCTAACCCTTGATTTCCACTAATTAGAAGGTTAATTTAACTAGGAATTCATGCATTAAACTAACATTAGGGTAGAATTCACTTACCTTTCAGTAGATAGGTCGTGGGGATCTTTTCCAAGCTCTCAAGGTCGTCTATGGTGGAAGAAAATGGAGTAAAATGAACAAATCCCGTATTTTAAAGAACTTACTGCCTACAGTGGTTCCGCACCTGCGAGTAAATACTCGCACCTGCGGAACTGGGCTGGGGGGGACAAAGCTCGCACCTGCGGCTCCGCTCCTGCGGAACTTGATCCGCATCTGCGAGAAAAAGGGCAGCCCACCTGAAAACGCACCTGCGACTGGGCAACCGCACCTGCGGTCACACCAGATTTGGTGCACCAGCAGTTATGGCTGTTGGTTTTTTTTTTGGCCTCGTTTGGTGCTCGAGCGGCACCTGGGCCCAATCGAGCCCCCGTCCAAATATAACAACAAGTCCCCAAATCATAATACGGACTCGCTCGAGCCTTCGAAACACCCAAAACAACGCTAAAACTCAAAATCACACCTCAAAACCCCTAGAATCAAACTTATGAACTATAAGTTCTTGAATTCGCTAACAATGCGCCGAACCGACCTATACTACTCGTCATGACCCCAAACTTTGCGAGAAAGTCATAAATGACATAACAGAACTATTCACGGTCTCGAAATTCCGTTCGGACCTCGATATCAAAAAAACACGTTCCAAACCAGAATTTGAACTTAAGGAGATTCCTATTTCACCATTAGGCGCCAAAACGCTCTCGGGTCGTCCAAAACCCGTTCCAAACATACGTCCGAAATCATCATACGAAGCTACCGGAACCGTCGAAACTCGATTCCGAGGCCGTTTACTCAAAATGTTGACCGAAGTCAAACTTGACCAAAAAGGCCAACCTTAAGGAACCAAGTGTTCCTATACCATTCCAAACTCTTCCAAATCCCGAACCACCCGTCCCCACAAGTCATAAATCATTAAAAGAAACTACGGGAAGTCTCATTTAGGGGAACATGGTCCGATACCGCATAACGACCGGTTGGGTCGTTACAGTGGATCCTTTCTTTCTTTGTTGGAAATACGATCAACCCCAGGAAGCAAACAATGAAGACGAATACCCTAAGGTGAATGTGTCCCAAAGATGTTATGGCCAATTCGTCATGATAGGTATGGCATGACTTGCTGTGACCGTACCTTTCATACAAATACTCGAAAGGAATGTACGACATCTTCAGACACTCTAACTCTGCATTCTTCTTTAGACCCATCATTTTCAAGAAGCCTTTGCCTGTGCGGTTTTTAGGCATTAACAACCTGGGGGTTTCCCAAACTAATCCTGCCAGTCCTCCTATTTCCTCCAGCAATGGTGTTATTTCAATGTCCCCAAAACGGAAGACGACCCTTTCACTATCCCAGAATAAAGTGGTAGCCTCTATCATCATGTTGTTGGGTTGAACGTCTAGGAGAGACAGTAAGTTACCCAAGTATTTCTTGACAGGTGTCTTATCACTAGAGTGAAGGTCCTCCCACTAGTTCAGAAGCTTTGGGTGAATGTTGGCAACCATGCGAGTCTAGGGACTTCGTGCCTCATATTTCTGCAAGATAAACATGATTAGGGCCTTACCCCCACCAGACTCGACTATTTAACAACTATGATTAGCATACATGCATTTAGTTCTCCAAATGAATGCACAGAACGTGATGACGTCCGTTGGGGTTTATGAAAACCCGGGGGACTTTGGACAAGGCTGTCTTAAAGGCCGTTGTGCGGACAACACATTAGCCTAGCTAGGTTTGACCATGATGCATGCAATAACATAACATAGTAAGGTTTCTATAGCGTATTAGACTGGTACCCTTGAGCGAACAACTCAAGGGGGAAAGGCACGGAACCGTCGACTGCACCGCTGATCGACTAGTTTTACCGCAAATAAGCCTTTCCGAATTTAGGGGTGATAAAATAGGAAGGGCGCAACCACTCATCATGCGTTGCTATAGTATTTGTTTTGGCATGAGTGGAGTATGAGGTTGAGCATGATTATGCAAGAAATAAGTAGTAAAGGCATGTAGTCATGTATTTTCACGTTATGAAAGCAGTAAATACAACAGTTATAATTTAAAAGCGATTACAAGGAAAGAAACAAGAAAAACATGCCAGTTTTGCTTTTTGAGAAAAATTAAATGCTTGAAGGAAATAAACAATTAATTGCACATAAGGGGAATGGGAAGAGGTACAAATTCACAAAGTAGTTTGAAATGGTAGAAGCCTAAAAATCCCCAGCAGAGTCACCATGTTGTCGCGCCCCCCTTTTTCCTCTCCTTTCGGATCAGTCAGGGTTTTTGACATTTTGGGACAACTCGTTTCCTTTTGGGAAAGGGGTATGCAAGATTCGAAGAGTCGCCACCTAACGAGTTAAGGTGCGTTAGGGCACCTATTTGAGTCATTTACAAACCAGATTAGATAACCAGAGACAGGGTAATGGCTTGAAATTATTCTAAGGGGAAGGTGTTAGGCACCCCTCAGAATCCACAATTGTGGTTCCCGGCCAAACAACTTTGTGAATTTGAACAAGTAGCAAATAAGCAATTAATGTTTAAAGCAAGTAAAAGGTTTTGAAAGATTCGCAGTCTAAGCACACATATGCTACTAAGGTTTGAAAATATTTAATATCTAAGTAAGGTTTTGAAAGAGTTATAATCTAAATATGCATATAGGGGATATGGGATGTCCTAGGTTGTTTGTCATATGGATCACATCTGTACAATACCCATTATATACCTCCTCAAAGAGGGGCTACACGTGGTGTTAGTGCATCGGTCATCATGTCCATATCTACCCTTCCCACCCCGTTTAGGTAATTAAAGCGAGTGTTGGTCAGCGACCTCTATTGCGTGATGTTACCCGTCCCCTCCTAATAGTCCCGGAGGAGTTTAGGACTTCTACCTATAAGGGAGGCTCTAGGCAGACCCTCATGTTTAAAGGAAAAATGCTAAGGCAACAGACAAAAGCATATAGGAATGCAATTAGTGGGAACACAGAAAAAGCAGATAAAAGGCTCAAGTATACCTCCACAAGTAATGCAAATAGACAACACGACTCAAACACAGTTAAGGGCGGTATCTTAAGTTCAGAATCCTAAGACATGGTATCTAGGTGAGTTCAAGATATAACATATATGAAGACTTGGATTTTTACAACTCAGAAAGGCCCTAATCAGTTTGCCTACTGATTTTAAACCTGTTGAGGGATTAAACAACATATGCAAAGAGGCATATTTCCAGTTTTTTAAGCAAGTTAATCACCTAAGTCTTGCCTAGGTGTGAGACAGTACACCAGTTGCCAGAATTACTTGGGGGGGGGGGAACTGTTTGAAATTATATTACCTAAGCATGCTATTCTAGATGTTCATAACACAAAAATATTACCAATTGATTGCGAGAATTGAGTGAAGTTATTTTTATTCCTTTTCGTGCATCAGTTGTTAAACTAGGTGTATTTAAGCGATTAAGATGCAATCCTAAGGACATGGCATCTAATGCACAGAGATGCAAAATGATGCAGAATCAGAAGCCTAAACAGGATGTCTAAATGCACAAATATTGCAATGTTTTAGCATGCTTTCAGGATATACAAAGGTGACATGTTGGTTAATGTTGTTTAGCCTAAAACAGGATCTCTAAGTGTACATGGTAGCGTAGAACATGATTGTAGAGAATACCATTTATTAGAAGGATTTTTCTAAGTGATATGATAGTAAAATGAACACGCTGAAACAGTAAACATAAGACCTAGGAAGCATGATTTCTAATGCATGATTTTGAACATATGGTCCTAAACATGATTTCTATTGCGCAGATAGAAAATAAAGCCTAATAGCATGGTTTCTACCCCTTTAATAGCTAAAGCATGCACATTTACCCCTTTCCCTTTTCACTATCCATCCCCAGAGTTATTTACAATAATTATTACAGACCATTGACATAAATTACATAATTGAATAAAGAAAAAAATAAGTTACACTATAGGGAGCCTACAGATAGGCCCAAAGTCTCCAGAGTTTTTCAATGCCATTGGTGTTCACAACCTTTCACATAATCCAGGTGTGTCAGAGTTCCCTAAGGATCTCAAGGGATCCCCAGCAGTGCTCACACCCAGATTTTCATAACCATACTGAGTAAGTGCAGTGTGGAAATGTCAGCTCTAATGCATCAGAGTTCAGAGGGATCTCGTAGGGATCCCAAAGTAGTCACACATTAGAGGGGCAGAACCTAGATTTCTAAGAGTAAAGTGAGAGTGCTTGACATAGTTTTGAAAGAGGTTGAGTAGAAAAAAGCTTTTGGAAAATAACTTGTTTGAAATCAGTTTTGGAGAACAACAGAAGAATTAAATTTAGTAAAAACAATTTGAAAAGAAAGTGAGTAGGGCAATCAGAACAACAACTCAGAACCAAAAACAGCACACACATGACAAGTACAGAGAACTATTTCAACAATCACAAATAGGGCAGAAGGGGGTGGGGACAAGTACGACACACATATGAATAGGTACACATAAGCATATTTTCATGCAAGTGACAACCAGAGAAGTCCTAAGGTATTAGAACCTAAATAACCACGAAAATTATTTTGTCACAAAGGTGTTCATGCCAGGAACTTAACAGAATCATATTGAGGGAGTGCTAAAAAAGGGAACATCATGCTGAGTTTAAGGGAGAAGGGCACAAAAATCATACTAAGGCATAGAGTAGACATGCTAATTACAGGGCAAACAACAAAACCACAAGTAATAGCACATTAGGAATAAGATGAATTGTAATACCAAAAGAAACATGTTGTTTTTGAAGCCTTAAATTAAACTGAAGACATACCAGTTAAAGGAGAATAAGTGCAGAGTGAAGAGCAATAAAGTGTATAATACTCAGTGTTGGCTTTCAGCCGACTGAGAATAGCAAATAATCAGCAATAAAAGCAAGGGAGAGTATGTGTGTGTGTGGGAGAGAGTTTAGGACAATGCTTGTCTGTGTTTGATAATGAAAGAGTGAAGGGTATATATAGTTTTTCAGAGTAGGCAGGAAATATGGTAACAAGTAAAAGTCTAGCATAATTATAGAAATAAAGTCTAATTAGAATCAATCAATGCAAGTACACCCTTAAATTAGGGAGTCATAGTTCAAACATATATAATAGTGACAAATAAGGAAAAAGAATCAATTGAAGAACTGATTTTACCATGTAAGAGGTAGTAAAGGTATATGGCATGCAATTAGGACTAAATACAGAATATATCCGTTAAGTAAGGTGTATATTAATAATTGACAGTAGGTTTTATTCATAAAAAATAAGGCAGAGCAGGTTTTAATTCAGGAAATCAGTCAGGAGAATCTCGAGTGGGTTCAAATCACAGGGGACTAGCACCAATTAAGGAAAGCATCACACAAATAAGGAAATCCTCAAAGTCAGGCAACCAATATTACTCAAAGGAAAATATCAAAATCTTAAGGTAAGTATTCGAAAATCAGTAAAGGACATAGTGTAAAAATTAATAGGGCACTTAATTAAACAGTACTGGAATAACACATATTAAGCAAGAATCAGAAATCCATAATCATTCAATTAGGTATTCGTAGCAAATAATTACATGAACATTAGACATTTAGGCATAAGTGACAGAGAATCAGACTAGTATCACATAAGAGTTAGGGTTTCATATAGAACACAGTCTCAATCATAGCATGGACATGATATAGACAGAAGTAATCGAACCCAGAAACCCTAGCAAGCAAACATAAAGTAAAATCACAGAATCATAGAATGTTCATGAGAAACATACAAATTAATTGAACATAGTACCCAAGACGAACTCAGAACCCAAAAAGTTGGAATTTTTAACAGAATAACTCGGGTAAAGGAGAAGACTTAAACAAACGTTTAAAACATAAGGAGAATCATAGATTATTACTAAAAATCGGAATATAAATCGTTTTGAAAAAGGAGTTCAAGAACCCTAGTTTTGAAGATGAAGAAATCGTTCATGAAACAGGAAGATCTTTGAGGAAAACATGTAAGAACCTCATAATACTCACAGATCTGTTACAGATCTAAAGAAATCGGGAGGTTCAGCATTAGGGTTTCAAAAAGAACCCAGAAAAGAAGAAGAAAACTCAAAGATATTACCGGCCTTTGGCCGGAAAGTGGTAGATCTTACTCGAACGGCCATAGATGGCCAGAAAAATGGCATGAGACCGGAGAGGTGAGTTGAACCGCCTCTGGTTCACTTGAGAGCCTCAAGGTGGTGACACACGTTCAAGTGGGGAGCCATAAGGCTGGTGGGAGGTGAGATATCCATGGTTTTCGGCAAAGAGGTGGCCAGAGAAGGGAGGACATGGGCTCAGCAGGTGGAGCGTCTTAGAGAGAGAGATGAGAGAACTCCGAGAGACGGCTGAGTGAAATGAGAGGGGGAAATGAGACACGGGGGGTGGGGGGGGGGGAGTAGTCTTTAGGTCTTAATTTGGAAAGGGGGAATCTGGACCGTTGATTAGAATGAATCAACGGTTCAGATTGAGTAACGGATTGGGACGGGTAGGATTTAGGTCTAGGCTTGGGGTATTGGGTTGATTTAAATGGACCAGGGGGTCCGATTTAATTGAGGCTAGGATTTAAATAAAAGTGGATAACTATTAAATACCCAATTAAAATAGATAAATAATTTATAAAAATAACTGATAATTGTAAAAAATGAAATTGATACCTAATTGTTGACCCAAGTCACTGCATAGTTTTGAAGATTGACAAATGTCTGTCTAGTTGAACCAGGTCCATCAGAGCACACATTCTTGAACTGAATAGCTGGCACATGAACCGTATATGCATAGGAGATATTTGTGATTGTGAAGTATCAATGAACCAAGAGATTGTCTCCTAATGCGAAAAGGTTGCAAACTGATGAGAAGATAGAAGTTGAATTCAGCAAGGAAAGTAACAAAGGAAGGAAGTTGAGTTTAATTCGAACTCTTTCTCCAAGGAAGAGTTGAACTAGAATTGTTCGACAAACTCAACTACTGACTCTATAAATACTTGAAGTATTTCTGCTGAAATTGAGAGACGCACAAAGGCAGAATTGAATCAAGATCTGAAAGCAAAATTCCCAGAGGTTTTGCGAGCAGAATTACTATGCGATACAAAGGCTACAGATCAGCTAGAAAAACCAGCTTCATCGTTTATGTATTGAGTTTAGTTGATTGTAGTAGGAGTTTCAATATTGTATCTTATCAGCTTTCATAGAAGCAATTGTAATAGGTACACGTTATTCAAGTTAGAGTTAACTTGAAGTTTGTCGAAATTAGCTAGAGGCTAGTTGATACAAAGGGATTAGAGTTAGTCCTAGGATTACAAAAGAGTTTATTTTGTAAGTCCGTTTGGCTCAGAGTTTTTAGTGAAGAGTTTGAGCAAATCCTACTGAGGAGTAGGTCGTGGTTTTGGAGGAGCATACTAAGCATTTGAGGATGGTGTTACAGAGATTTAGGGAGGAGAAGCTTTATGCAAGTTCTCCAAATGTGAATTTTGGCTCAGTTTAGTAGCATTCTTGGGGCACGTGGTGTCCAGTGAGGGTATTCAGGTGGTCGGACGAGTGTGGAGAGAGCTTTCAGAAGCTCGCAATTTGCTTTAACCACAACTCCAGTGTTAGTTATACCATCAGCTTCCGATTCTTATACCGCGTATTGTGATGCCTCGAAGGTAGGCATTAGTTGTGTTTTGATGCAGGAGGGTAAAGTGATTGCGTAATAGCTATGATTGTCGAAAGGGTATAGAGAAATATCAGTTTGACGCTAAGCAGGCGGGGTTATCTCCTGCGGAGTGTCTTGGGGTTATATGATACTTATGTTGTTTTATAGCAAGTTCTCTTTTTCAAGTAGATGATATATGCTGCAATTTGAGTTTTGATCGCTTGTGGAAGTTGGCATGACCATTACAATGATGAATGCGAGATTTGCAGATGATTCGAGATATTAGATGATTTGTTTTATATGAGCTTATGAAGGATTTAGTAGAATCTCACTACGGTATTGTGCTAGTGATAGCGCACGGGCATTTTGAGTTATTGTTTGTCTTGATCTTTGGCTTTGAGCCAAGTGGGGAGTCTGCTAATGATAAGTTGGTTGTACGATTATGCGTTGCATTGGTTTTAGTTCGAGGCATACTGTTGAATCAGTTATGAACTGCAGATATTGAGTTTGAGAATGACTCGAGTAATGGAAATCGTTGAATACATGTTGTAATATACTTTACGAGTAAATGTGTTTAATTGAATGATTGAGTTGTATTTGTAAAGCTTGTAGTGTGTGCATGGTAGTAATTTGCTTGGTTGCTTAGAAGTGTGTATTGCATCCTTGGGTGTTGGTGTACTAATTAGGGGCGCAGGTCATTCGGTCCGCTTGGTCATTTTAACTGGGATTTGAGTAGAGTAAACGACTTTCGAAAATGTCTCTAATGGACTCAAGGTTTACGTGTAACAATTGGGGATCTTCAGGATGTGTATTCAACTAGACATTGAGATTCACATTGGAGGGTGTCAAGAATTGGGGCATTTCTACATCCTTAGGGATTCTACATTTAGGCATCAGAAAGCGGAAGAGTAGCTTAAATTCATAGAAAGTTTTCTTGGAGTAAGTGTTTGACTTGTGGTACATTTTGGGGTGCTTAAGAGAACATTCAGCGGCTTATGAGCCTTAGGGCGGTGTGGTTTGTGCAAAAATCTCGTGTGGTGAGTCTAGGTTGAGAATTGCGGTATTATGGCAAGGAGAAGTATCAATTCGAAGGTAAGTTAGAAGGAACTTTCATAAATAGGACAGCTTTGTCGTAGGTCGGATTGGCGTGAGGAGCATGCGATGTATAGTGATTTTCTTGTAGATGGGAACAAATGGAAAGTTTTTGGCTAGTTAAGTACGTAGTTGCTTGTGGCTCGGAATGGATTATGAATTTCTCATATTTATCATAAGATGGCAGTTTATGCAGTATGTCGTATCTATGAGTTAGCTCGTCGTGCACCTATTTTTGGTTCTACCGCCAAGGAGCGGGTCCACAGATTCATTGAGGGACTCGATTATGATATTAAAATATGCATAACTCGAGAATTGCAAACTGATACTCCATTTCAACAAGTAGCGGAGATCGCAAAAAAAAAAAAAAAAAAAAGGGG
>ML268728.1:32644-57743 GCA_005239495.1 Nicotiana undulata
CCATTACAAAAAATAGGGGAGAACAAAAAAAAAAAAAAAAAAAAAGGAGTCTAAGGAGGCCAAAAGGTCTCGAAGATTTGGAGGGTTTAGTGGATTTTACTCTTCAGCTAGAACCCATTAAAGCGCAGGCTCTAGCATTTGGTCAGCTCGGTTCGCACATCATATTACTCGGGGTGCTCCAGTTTATAGTGCACACCCGACACGAGATTCTTACAGTGGTTATTCCAGTTATCCGACACAGACTCATTACGAGCAGTCGCGACCTCAGAGGGGTTGTTATGAGTGTGGTGATACTAGGCATATCATGAGAGATTGTCCCCGACTTGGAATGGGTGTATTTCATCAGAATACTCAAGCTACAAGCTTTACTCCAGTTAATACTCCACGTGCTCAGTTAGCTAGAGGTGGAGGACAGGCGGGTAGTGGGCGCCTAAGAGGTGGAGACCCAATCCGTTGATATAATCGCTATGATTTGGCTGAGGCCGATGCACCAGATGGTGTCGTTACAGGTATGATCCTGATTTGCTATAAAAAGAATATTTCGCCTTAGTTGGATTCAGATCTGAATATTGAGGTGAGTCCTCCTATTATGCTCCGTTTATGGGCGAGCTTCGTAAGTTTGTGACTTATATGTTTATCCCTATTGGGATATTTGAAGATGTGAGACTGTGTCTGCAATTTTATTTTGTACACCATTGGGGACTACAAGTCTAAAAGTAATGTTTATTATTCACTAGAGTTAGTTTAATGTGTTTCAGAATAATTGATTCCAATTTTTATGAATTATATGCCCTACCGGTATGAGGGTTCGTTAGGTGTTATGAAAATGTTTACGAAATCTATTGAGAAGAAGAAAGAAAGGAAATTGAAAATTTCAGTTGGCACAATGTGAAATATTTATACCGGGCTGCAAGCCGCAGTGGAGGTTATGTAAGGACGAGGTCCTTGTGGTAAGATATTTATGAGTTTAAATTCTCCCTTCGTGAATTTTAATTTGTGCGATAATATTAAAGGGAGTCATGCCTGTTAGGCTTATTTGATAATTCTTGTATATTTTATGTTCATATTCAGCCATTTTCGTGCTGTAAACATTGAGTTTTAGCTTATGATATGAGTGCCCGGGTGGCGTTAAATGTGACTTATTAATCCGAGTAAGTAATCATGAGATCTTCATGCCTCACATTCTGTTGTCAGTATTGTGAAAATTCGAAATGAGGTGGTGGTTAATATGAGATTAATTGATGATGCTGGAATTAATTATGAACAACTTTAAAGACTAGAGATGTGGTGATGAGCATACATATGATGTGCTTCATATTCTGATATCATTGTGATAATGCAGGGCTTGTAATGTTGAGATTGGTGTTATTGATATATACATTGTGGATGTATTGTTAGGAGTTTTTTTGGTGTTAATCTGGCAGGTGGATAGTCCCAATTACAGGGGAGACTCTGCCGAAATTTCTGAAAATTTTGGGAGTTAGAAAAATTTGGGAGATTAAGACGTGCAAAAGAAGAGATACGTTATGTTATGTGGTTGAGGGTGAATGATCCTAAGCGGGGGAGAATGTAATACCCCAGAAAATTTTGAAGTACTTCAACACTATAATGTGTGCGTAGGCACGAGTTGCTATAGCAGTTGCCCCAGCTTAGGACTATGTGGTCCCAGTTATGCCCGAGGATGAGCATCGTAGGCTGGAGAGGTTCAATAGACTTCAGCCTCCGACTTTCAGTGGCACAGAGGGCTAGGATGCCCAAGGTTTTCTGGATAAATGTCAGAGGATGCTCCGTACTGCGGGTATTTTGGAGACCAGCGAAGTTTCATTTGCTACTTATCAGTTTGTTGGTGCTGTTTTCACTTGGTGGGAGGAATTTGAGTGGCGTAGGCCGTTTGGTTCAGCACCTCTCACATGGAAGTAGTTCTCCATGATCTTTTTGGAGAAGTATGTTCCTCAGTCCCACAAAGAGGAACAACACAGACAGTTTGAGCAGCTACGCCAGGGAGAGTTGTCAGTTACTCAGTACAAGATGCGGTTTTCCGAGTTGGCTAGACATGTTTCTGAGCTAGTCCCTACTGATAGTGGAGAGGTCAGCCAGTGAAGGAGGCTACTTGGGAGACCGAGCGGGAGATGCGGAGCAGATATCCTCACTTATTTGAGACTCCAGGTATGTTTCTAGACTCGTTCGAGGACGAACGTTTGTTTAAGAGGGGGAATGTAACGACCTGGTCGGTCGTTACGTAGAATATGCATTATATTTACTGTTAATGCCTTGTCATATGTTGGTTATACCTTCCATGATGTATTATAGTTGGTTAGCTCGGGCTTGGAATGATTATAGAAGAAATTAAGACACTTAGTCTCTTAAAGTAGCTTTAAAGTTAGAAAAGTCAACCAAGAGTTGACTTATTGGTAAACGACCTCGGAATGTGGATTTTATGGCTCGGATAGCTTCGTTAGGTGATTTGAGACTTATGAGTGTGTCCGAAATATTTTTGTGATATCCGGTGTAGAATTAGGCTTGAATTGGCGAAAGTTAGTTTTTGTCGATTTCCGGTCGACAGTGGAAAATAGGCTATCGGGGTCGGAATGGAATTCCGACAGTTGGAACAGGCTTGTAATGTCATTTTGGATATGTCTGCAAAATTTCAGGTCAATCGGAGTTGTTTTGGATAGTTTCGGCGTCGTTGGTGGAAATTTAGGAATTTCAAAATTCATAGGCTTGAATTTGATGTGATTTTGGTGTTTTGATGTTGTTTTTGGTGTTTCGAAGGCTCGACTAAGTTCGAATGATGTTATGGGACGTGTTGGTATATTTGTTGAGATTTCTGACGGCCTCGCGTGGATTTCGTAAAGTTAACAGATCAATTTAGACTAGAAGAAAAGCTGCTGCATTTTTTCACAGCAGCATGAACAGTAACTCGGATGAACAGTAACTCGAATGAACAGTACTCGGGTAAACAGTAACTCGGGTGAATAGTACTCGGGTGAACAGTAACTCGGGTGAACAGTACTCTGGTGAACAGTAACTCGGGTGAACAGTAAAACGCGTGAACAGTATTTAAATAAACCCTCCACGACCATTAAACCCTTTTACACCATTTTTGAACAGGAAAAGAGCTTTGAGGCGATTTTGAAGAGAGGAAATCATTGTTCTTCATTGAGGTAAGGGTTTTGGACCCTAAAACTCAATTATTTGTGATTAAAGAACAAAATATCAATGTTTAATTCATGAAAATCAGTAGAAAAAGGTGGAGTTAGGGCTTGAGATTATGAGACCTTCTAGGGATGATTTGAGGGGTCAAACGAACTCCGATTTTCGAGTTCTTTATATGTACGGACTCGTGAGATGATGACGAATATTTTGGTATAAAGTTTGTCGAGTTCCGGGATGCAGGCCCGGGGGTCGAGTTTTGTCTGATTTCGGATTTTGTGTGCAGATCCAGGTACTGGTTCAGAGCAATAGCCATCCGAGTTCGTTATCGTCAGCTTTGGGATTTCGAGGTAGCTGTCCAGCGTATGCAGTTTCTTCATTTCCCTTCCCTTATTAGTATTAGTATTTTATTCCTAGACATTGTTTATGACATTAGCAGAGTTAGTTTTATTCTTAGATGCTCGTGATCGGTAGACTCCAGTCTTGGGGGGATTTGTTTAGACTGTTAGTTTATATTATGGTTTCTTACAGACTTAGAGGAATTTTTATACTTCATATGCTGGTATTTAATGATATTGAGTAAATTTATTAAAATAAATGTGTAGTTATGTGATGGTTGGCTAGCCTAGTTCCACGATAGGCGCCATCACAACCTGTTAGGATTTGGGGTCGTGACATATGCCCTGTCAGCCACATATAATTCTACGTGTATTATTTATTTTTTACCAATACAAATAGTCCCCCCCCCACTTGCAGAATATTATGCAACTGAATATTTGGGAAGTGTCACGTATTTATGGCGGAAAGTTTTTGCCGCTGTTTCCCAAGTATCATTGAGTTTACTTCAGAATTAACGCGTCGCATGTCACTTCTATTTAATGCATGTTCCACGTGGCCTTCGTTGTTTGGGTCTGCAATTCCTCAACGGGTTTTAGGGCTTTCTTGCGGCCTCACGAAGTGACTGTTTCATTATGACATTCCCATCATGACTTACTATACATGACGGTTGCTTCTTCTTATAAATACCTCATGTGCCTTCAGTTTCACGAAACCTTCAACCTACAATGTTCTTCTTCTTTACTCGTTCTTGTTCTTCAGCACGTATTATTTTCTTGTAAAACCATGTCTTCATCAAACCCCGATCCTCTCAAAGTAGTAATTGTAGATGAACTTCCCCCTTCAACTGCTCCTGTTAGGAGTAGAAGAGGCGGTAGATTGCGTTTATTCGTGGTTCTACTTCTCACCCAACATGGTTACTCCTTCTTCTTCTAGGACTAGGGCTTCTTCAACCCATAGATCTTCTGCCAGAAATAGGGAATCAAGTGACCCCATTCGAGAACCAACGATTGATGAAATCGTTCCTTCAAAATTTTCTTTCTCTACTAATCGTGAATCGATTAGAAACCAAGTTACTTCTTTAGCTTCCCATGATCGTGCCGATGTTTATCCTTCCCAGATTACTACTGGTTTGGTTTCTCTTGTTCGAAGAGAGTGTCATTGGAAATATGATTTTCCAGTTTTAGTTCCCGCCTCAAATCAAATGATAAATTCGTACCAAGCTGGTTATTCCTTTGTTTATACATATCCTTTACCTTAGGTTTCAGACCACCAATTGGCCCAGTGATCATAGAATTTTTTCTTTTCTTTAATATTTGCTTAGGACAGATTGGTCCTATCGTCTGGATGGCTGTTACATGTCTTCGATATCTAACCAATTTGGCTTCCTTACCTTTCACCTTTCAATATTTGCTTCATCTTTACTCCCTGAAGTTATTTCGTTCAGGGGTTTTTACTCACACATCCAGAAGCAAAATGGTTTTGGTTAGCCCTGAAGATGACAGAGATCGTGGTTGATATGCTCGTTTCGTTGCTGCTCCCACAAGTGGTTTGGTGGGTGAGAAAAACATGCCCTTTCCAAAAAAAAGTGGAATTTTGCACATAAGGTTTTTTAATCTCTCTCTTCTTCTTTTATGAGGGAAGAAAAAATTATAATCTCGTGGATGTTTTTCCCTTTTTAGCAACCATGGAAGTTTTTGAAGAACTACCAAACTTTTATGCTTGGGTAGAGAAACTGTTGTCGGTTGCTCCTATGGAAGGAAGGTCTTGGAAATACCTTTCTCATAGGTTTGGATGGAAAGTCAAGACTCACAATATCCTACTCTCTAATTTTCTTCCTTTCCTTTGTATTTATTTGGAAGTTACTAAATTTTTCCCTCTGCTAGGGTTTCCCATTCAACGTGTCATCCCGCATCCATTACTTCATCAAGACTCTCTTTGTCCCTTGCTCGAGAGATGATTTTAAGTTCTTCATCAAAGAGAAAAGCAAAGGGAGCCCGTGGATCTAAGGGTGAAGAGGAAAAGGAAGAGGGTTCCTTAGTGCGCATACCTCGGGCTAGGAGGCGCGTTATTTCGGATGATGAAGCCACCCCTCCTCCGAGTTCAATTCCTTTGAACGAGCTTGAGAGCGCTGCTTTAGTGAGCTTTGATGAAGAGATGAATGTTTCTTCTCGTGACTCTACTGATCATCTGTTTTCTCGTGGTTTTGATAGTGAAGATTTTGGTCTTGTTTCTGAAGAAGTACCCCTTGCCTCTTGTCCAGTGTCAGTTCCTATTGGTTTTCAGATTTCCGCTCCTGTTGTTCCTACTACTGCTCCTCCTGTGGTTGCTTTCACTTCCTCTACTGTCCCTATTGCTACCATTTCTCATGTTGAAGCTTGTACTTCCAGTAGCAATAGGATGATGAAAAAGGTTACCATAGAAGTCCCCGAGGATGGCAATCTGTTGAAAACATTGTTTAACCAAAGAATAAGATTCTCTGCCAAAGCTATTTTAAGAAGAACACGGGTTTCTGATAACCAAAGAATATGCTAATAATTATAAGTAAATTCGTAAATAGAAAGCAGTAAGATGCATAAAAAGTAAGTATATTGCAATAGTGGTTCGAACGTGTCCTTACAAGTTATATTTTCCTCCCTTTTATAGGGAATTTCTTAATATAACGTCTATTGTTTTCAGTGATTGAGCATTAATGACTAATAATGGCATTAATGTAACGTTACAATGATTAACCGTAACTGTTGCGTGAAGATTATTTAACGTTTGTCTCATTAATTGAAGATCCCCGAATCTGCCCTTTATTCTGCTTTGATACATTCTGACCGTGTCTCTTCGTCTTCTCAATTAGGTCGAGATTCCCGTATCTGATTACCCCGTGGGTATGCTATTCTGTTCCTCTTTATCTCATATCTATTCATAAAGCCTCGTCTAGTTGTCATGTTTTCATTGGTCCACATAGATTGCCGAGTCACCATAATTATTACACTTGTGAAGCTCATTTTTATCAATACAAATAGCCCCCCACTTACCATTTATTTATCGATTAATATTTGATAAGTGGATACTCATTTATGGTGGGAATATTTTGCCGCCGCTTCACTCGTACCATTTCATCCGTCTCTGAATGTAGGCGTCGCTTGTCACTTCCATTTAATGCCCGTGCTACGTGGCATTCCCGGATTGGTTTTGCAATTGTTCAGCGCTTTTTAGGTCTTTTTGCGGCTGCATCAGTCACGAAGTGACAACTTCAATTATGACTTTCACATCACTGTTTTTCCATTTTTTGACGGTTTCAATCGAGTATAAATTCCCTTTTTCCTTTCTTTACTTTCACGAAAAACTTCTAATCATTCATTCTTTGTTTGTAAATTCTTCGTCTTCGTAAATATGTCTTCATCAAACCAGCAATCTAAAAAGGTCATCATTGTAGATGAACTGACTCCTTCTTCTGCTCCTACACGGAGTAGGAGAGGCGGTAGGCTTAGGAGTTTAGGTTCTACTCCTTCTAGGGGTTCTTCTTATTCTCATGTTACTCCCCCATCTTCTTCTAGGTCTACTGTTTCTTTATCATCTCCAAGGGCTAGGGCTTTTAGATCTTCATCAAAGAGTAGAGAACACAATGAACCGCTTCGTGAGCCGAGGGTCGATGATATAGTTCCTACGGAGTTTTCTTTTGCCAAGGATAGTCAAGCCATGAGTGAGCAGCTTTCTTCAATGTCTTCGCATGAAAGTGCTGACCTTTATCCAACCAAAATAACAGAGGGTTTGGTGTCTCTCGTACGCATGGATTGTTAGTGGAAGCCTGATTTTCCTGTTATTGTTCCTAACGATAATCAAAGAATAACCTCTTACAAGACTGGGTATTATTATGTCTATACTTATCCCTTCACATTAGGATTCAAGCCTCCCATCGACCTTGTTATCATCGAGTTTTTTTGATTCTTCAAAGTTTATCTGGGACAAGGCGGTCCTCTTGTTTGCGGGTTTTCGCGTGCCTTAGGTATTTGGCCAATTTAGCTTCTGTACCCTTTACTTTTCATCATCTTATTCACCTCTATTCTCCAATGTTGTTCCGCCAAGGAGTGTTTACTCTCGCGACCAGGAGTAAAAGGGTGCTAGTTACTCCAGATGATGACAAAGATCGAGGGTGGTATGTCCGGTATGTTGCTGTCCCTACTGCAGGTTTAGTAGGTGAAGAAAATCTCCCCTTCCCTGAGAAGTGAAACTTTGCACGTGAGTACAGTTTTGCTCACTTTCCTTTCCTTTGATTTTGATAAATTATCAGTACCGTGACTGTTTCTTTTTCCTTTGCAGCAACCATAGGAACTGTTGAGTATGTCTTCGATTTTCGTGATTGGGTAGAAAAACTCTTGTTGATTGCTCCTGTAGAAGAACGTTCGTGGAAGTAACTCTCTGGGAGGTTTGGTTGGAAGGTTAAGACCCACGGTAAGTGAAGTTTTTTTTGTTTTTACTTCTTCCATTTTTTAGCTTTATCTGCTGCGGCTGTGTCCGCCTCAAGGTTGTCCCTAGCTAAGGCCCAGGAGATCATTGTTGGTTCCTCCTCGTCGAAAAGAAAAGCAAGTGGGTCCAGGACCTTAGAGGAAGAAGAGGAAGAAGAGGAAGAAGAGGAAGAGGCGGGTTCGCTGGTCCATAGGTCACGTAGGAGGAAGGTGGTCTCCGACGATGAGTTTGCACTTGTTATTGATCCTCCCGTGCATGAATCCGAACTTTCTGCCCCCGAGGATGCAACTCCCTCGCTTGTTCGTGAATCCATTGATCTCCTGTTCCGCCAAGGTTTTGGTACCATTTCTGATGAATCCCCCTTGCTATTTTCTCTCCTTCTTCTCCTAAGGAACTTCCTTACATTGCTCCCGTTGATGTTTCTGCTCCCGTGGCTGTTATTTCTCCTCCTGCTCCCATTGCTATTTCTGTTCCTCAATCTGCTCCGTCCGTGGCTCCTTCACTCTCCCCCACTTCCGTGCCTTCTGCTGTAGAAGTAGGGTCTTCCAGCAGGGGGTGATGAAGCAAGTTACAATAGAGGTTCCAGCGATGGGCAGCCTCTTAAAAAGTCGGGTCAGGCTGATGTATGGTTAAAGCCATTGATAGGCCCGACTGAGAAGTCTAAGCTAGAAAGCCACAACTCCCTGACTTGGATGAACAAGATTGTGCACTCATCTTTAAAGGTAAAACTTGCTCTTCCTTCATATGTACTTATATATATTCTTACCATATCTAATTTATCTTTTTATGTAGATCAATATAGTAGGCACAGAGTTAATGAAGAGAGTCGTTCAGATGGAGCAAACATCAAAGGACTTCCAAATTGAGGCTGATAATTGGAAGGAGCAGTACGAGATTCTACAACTTGACATGGAGGAAGTGGAGGAGGAAAAATGTACCTTGGAGCAGCAAGTTAGGGTTATGGCAGCAGAACTGGCTGTTGAGAAGGCGTCTTCGAACCAGGAAGGTAAGGACAAAAGTGTCATAGAGTCTTCATTTGCAGAGCAGCTTTCCCGTGCCACAGAGGAGATTAGGAGCCTGAAGGCTTTGTTGGACCAGAAGGAGGTGTACTCTGGTGAACTTGTACAATTGCTCACCCAAACCCAGGAAGACCTCCGTAACTCTTCAGAGAAGGTCCAGTTTCTGGAAAGATCTCTAGCTCCTTTACAGGCCTCTCACGATGCTGCCGTGGCTGAAAGAGATGAGTTAAGAGCTGAAGCTGAACTCTGGGAGAAGGATTATGAAGCTCTTGAAGACAAAGCAGACGTCGATGTTAGCTGGGCTTATCTAAATGCCCGTCTTGACACATTGACAGAAATGGGCCAAGAAGGTTTTGACTTGGAAGCCGAAATTGCTAAAACCAGAGAGACGATTGAGAAGTCTCAGCAAAGTCAGAATTTCTCTTCACCTGAGGTTGAGGTCCCTGCTGCTCTTGTCTCTCCATCTCAAGCCGCTCCTCCTTCCAGTGAAGACAACCCCCCATCTAGAAAAGTTTAAAGAACTTGGTTCTTTTTTTTTATTTGCAACAATTGGTGGTTAACCCGAGTCCCATCGGGGGTAAAGTTGGATCCTTTGTAAGTCCCCAACTGACAACTTAGGGGCAATCAATGTATAAACTAATCCGACTTAGACTAAGTTAACACTTAGTTTATTTTTCCGTAATATATTAATATCAATATTAGCATGACTTTAGCTTTCTTTGAGTTTTTGTTTCACTCTTAAGTCTTTGCATGCTTTCTTTTTGAGGTTTTTGGTTTACCTATGAGTTTCTGACTTTGCATTAAAAAATGCTTAGATTTTTCGTACCTTTTCGTAATAGGAACGATTTATAAAAGAGGGTCCTTTTTTGATCGACACTTAATGAAGAAGACGTGTCAACTTCATAATTTTGTAAATATACAAACGATAGATAGGAATTTCACATGTTTTTCTTTAACAATGATTTGAAATAAGTTTTTGTATTATTTCGAACTTTCATAACATTTCACATGTGTTTGTGTATCGTCTATAACTCATTTTGTAACTGTTTTTTATTTCAACAGATTTGATATGAACTTGTACTCATAAGTGTTTTTTCTTTTGCAATAGTTTTTTCGAATTAGTACAAGGGAATAACTGTTTTCGTTTATAACAGTTTTTAAATATAAGGGTATGAATTTTTACCCATAACTTTTTTTTTTAAAGATAACAATTTTTAAATAAATAAAAGAGTAATGCTTTTTCATCCGCACACTGTTTTCATTCACAAACAGTTTTCTGAATAAGTACAAGGATAATTATCTTTCACCCGTAACTGTTTTTCATTTATAATAGTTTTCTGAATAAGTACAAGGATAATGATCTTTCATCCGTAAATGTTTTCATTTACAACAATTTTTTGAATAAGTACAAGGATGTGCATTTTAACCCGTAACTAATATTCTGCCTTTAACCTGAAAATTCGTTTACATTTACAAATATGTTTTTGAAACATTCGTTTACATTTACGAATGTGTTTTTCGAAGGTTTCTGAATCAGGCTTTGTGTTTTTATCTTTGGCTCTTTGATTTTGCTCATAGTACTTGGCTTGTTGGGAAGATGGATCTTCAGACTTGAGCTTTGACTTTTTGATAGTCTTTTCTTCTTCATTGACTTCCATACTGTATAGTCCCCCAAGTGTTTGAGCTTTGAAGAATGAAATCTCGAGCACTTGACTATTCCTTCTTTGTGGTCCTTTTCCTAAAAAGGAAAAACATACGGGACTAGAAGGTATATAGTTTTAGATGATGACTGCTTAACCCTTAAAAAATGTCCATCAGAAAATTGTAACCCTAGATCGGGAATTCAGTTACTTCCTCGTGTCTATGTAGGTCTAATATCATCATCTGGTGATGGGTTAGCTTTTTGCCTATCTTCTAAAATGGTTAGCATAATTTTAACTGTACAAAAGTAAAATCGAACGTAATGATACATGACCGGGGGTATTCCTTTTACTCAGAAGTAATACTTCTTCAAATGAACATCATTCCAAGTGGTTGGTAAGATTCTGCCATCCATAGCCTCCAGCTCATAAGCGCCTTTTCCAGCGATGCCATGGACTTTGTAGGGTCCTTCCCAATTTGGATTTAGCTTTCCTGCACCAGCTTCCTTTGTTGATTGAAAGACTTTCTTGAGAACGAAGTCCCAAATTTTAAAATATCTTAGGTGAGCTTTTTTGTTGTAATATCGCTCTATAATTTGTTTTTGAGCTGCCATACGTATTAGTGCAGCTTCTCTCCTTTGCTCGAGCAAATCCAGATTTGTTCTCAACTCGTCGTTGTTTGTTTCTTCCGTTGCTGTTGTGAACCTTGTTCTTGGTTCGCCGATTTCCACCGGTATTAAAGCTTCTCAACCGTAAACAAGCGCGAATGGAGTTTCTCCTGTGGCTGGTTTTGCAGTAGTTCTGTAAGCCCATAATACTGCCGGTAGCTAATCAGGCCAGTTTTCCTTGGCTTTTTCCAAACGTTTCTTTAGGTTGTTGACAATGACTTTGTTTGTTGACTCGGCTTGCCCATTAGCCACGGGGGGGTATGGTGACGAAGTGATTCGTTTGATTTTCTATCTTTCGAAGAATTCTGTGATTTGTGAGCCTATGAACTGCGGGCCATTGTCACATACGATATCCTTTGGTATTCCAAAGCGGCATATTATTTGTCGCCATATGAAGACTTTCACTTCTTTTTTTTGCACCTGTTTAAAAGCATCTGCCTCCACCTATTTTTTGAAATAATCAGTTAATACGAGTAAGAACCGTACCTTTCCTTTAGCTGGGGGAAGGGGTCCCACTATGTCCATGCCCCATTTCATGAATGGCCATGGTGACACCACTGGGTGGAGTAATTCTGCTGCCCGGTGCATATTGTTAGCATATCGCTGACACTTGTCGCATTTGGCTACGAAGTTCTCAGCATCTTCCTCCATTTTAGGCCAATAGTACCCTGCTCTGATTAGGGTTTTGACTAAGGATCTCGCTCCTGCATGATTTCTGCAGTGTCCTTCGTGTACTTCCTTCATTACGTACTCCGTTTGATTGGGTACAAGGCACTTTGGGAGGGGACCTCCAAACATTTTGCGGTATAAGGAATCACGAACTAGGCAGTACCGTGCAGTTTTCCGGCGCAGTGCTTGAGCTTCTTTTTTATCTTCTGGTATGGTACCGTTCTGCAAAAATTTACAATTTCGCTTCTCCAATCCCATGTTAAGTTGTTAAATGTTACCTCATTTTTGTCCTGGTCGATTGCTGAATGAAATAGGTGTATGACAATTGCATTGTCTCTATTTGTTACGTCGGTAACTGCTGCGAGGTTAGCTAATGCATCCGCTTCTGCATTTTCCTCCCGGGTATTTGCGTAACTTTCCATGTTTGGAATTCCCTTGATATGTCTCGAGCCTTTTCCAAATATTGTTGCATCCGAGCCTCTCTATCGGTATAAGTCCCATGCATCTGGTTCACCACTAGTTGAGAGTCACTTTTGATCACGATCTTCTCAATTGAGAGTTCTCGTTCCAGTTCAAGCCCTGCAATGACAGCTTCGTACTTTGCTTCATTGTTAGTTATGGGATACATTTAATGGATTGTCGTATCTTTTCACCCGCAGGTGATATTAAAACAATTCCCAAACCGGCTCCTTTTACATTAGAAGAGCCGTCAGTAAATAGGGTCCATATTCCTTGATTAGCCCCGTTAAAGAGTTGTAACTCTTTTTCCACTTTAGGGATTATGCTACTATTAAAATCAGCGACGAAATCAGCTAAAATTTGAGACTTTATTACAGTCCTAGGCAGATATATTATGTCATGTTCCCTTAATTGTATTGCCCACTTAGCTAATCTCCCTGATAACTCTTGTTTATGAAAAATATTTCTCAATGGGTACGAGATCACAACAATGATTGGATGCCATTGAAAATATGGTCTTAACTTTCTAGCTGCCATGATTAAAGCTAAGGCTAATTTTTCTAGATGAGGATATCTAGTTTCAGCATCTAATAAAGACTTGCTTACATAATAAATTGGAGATTGTTTACCTTTGTCTTCTCTTACCAGTACTGCACTTACGGTAATTTCTGCAACGACAAGATAGACATACAACATTTCCCCCTCTTTTGGCTTAGACAACAACGGGGGTTTTGATAGATAGGCCTTCAGATCTTTGAGAGCCTGTTGACATTCTACAGTCCATTCGAACTGATTCTGTTTTTTAGAACTGAAAAGAATTTAAAACTCTTCTCCGAAGACTTGGAGATACATTTTCCTAAGGCTGCAATTCTTCCTGTTAGTCTTTGAACTTCTTTTTTGCTCGTAAGTATATTGGGTATTTCATCAATAGCTTTAATCTGAGCTGGGTTTACTTCTATACCCCTATTTGATACAAGGAAACCCAAAAATTTACCTTATTCAACACCAAAGGCGCATTTTCTGGATTTAGTTTCATGTTATACATGCGCAGAATTTCGAAGGTGATTGAAAGATTCTGGAAATGATCTTTCGCTTGTGTTGATTTCACCAGCATTTCATCAATGTATACTTCCATTGTTTTCCCCAGATGTTCCTGGAACATCCGGGTCACTAGCCTTTGATACATGGATCCAACATTTTTCAGGCCAAAAGGCATGACTTTGTAACAATAAGTCCCCATGTTTGTAATAAAGGAAGTTTTTCCTCATCTGAGGGATTCATTTTTATCTGATTATAACCAGAATAAACATCTAGAAAGCTTAGCAATTCATGATCTGCAGTGGCATCAATCATTTTATCTATGTGTGGTAATGGAAATGAGTCTTTAGGGCATGCTTTATTCAAATCTATGTAATCTACGCATACTCTCCATTTACCATTCTTTTTGGGTACCACTACGGTATTAGCTAACCAATTAGGATATTTTACCTCACGTATTGAACCAATTTTCAAGAGTTTCTGTACCTCTTCATCAATCACTTGGTTCTTGAATGGTCCTTGCTTTCTTTTCTTTTGCTTGACAAGTACGAAGGATGGATCTTCATATAGTTTATGAGTCATCACTTCCGGAGGTATACCTGTCATGTCTGAATGGGACCAAGAAAAACAATCTGCGTTAGCTTTTAAATATTCAATTAACTTACCTTGTCTGCTGGGACTTAGCCTCGTGCCTATGTGAACTTTTTGCTCAGGCTCTTGTTCGAACAATGGAATAGCTTCGAGCTCCTCAGTAGTTGTTTTAATATGCTCGTCTTCTTCTGGCTCCTGAATGACATCGGGTCTGGAATCCATGTCCGTATGTTTTGATGCTGCCTCTGTGGTGATTTGGTTCATCTTCTCGTGGCTACCTTCTTTCGTACCTATTTGGGTACCAGTTTCTTCCGTACTTGTCTGGGTGATTTGCTCGTCTTTTGACTCTTCCGCTACCTCTTTTTTGTTAGAGTGTGCTACTTAATTTATATTCCTTGAGGTCTGTTGATCGCCTCGGATCTGTTGAATCCCCCATTTGGAAGGGAATTTAATTACCTGATGTAAAGTAGATAGTATTGCTTCCATATCGTGGATCCATGGTCTCCCCATGATTACGTTGTAGGCCATATCAGTATCAATGACTTGGAATTTTGTATTTTTTATTACTCCTTCCGCATAGGTGCTAAGCTCAATTTCTCCTTTTGTTATGACTGTAGAGTTGTCAAACCCAGATAAGGCTCGTGTTTTTGGGATTACTCGATCCTCCATTAGCATTTCTTCCAAAACTCTCAACAAAATGATGTTGACTGAGCTACCTGGATCAACCAACACTCTTTTTACGTTAGTGTCATGCATAAGTAGGGATATTACCAGTGCGTTTTATGAGGAAGCAACAATCCGTTGGCATCTACGTCGTTGAATGATATAATGTCTGCTTCCATGTCTTCACGAATCTGCTTTCCGTGTGTAATTGTGAATTTTGTTGTTCTTTTGCAGATTACTCTGTTCACCCCCTCTCCTCCGTGTATCACATTCATTGTTCTCTTTGGAGATAGTGGTTTTGGGGGCTCTTGCTTGTTCTTCATATATGCTTGTTTACCTTTTTCACTAAATAATTCTGTTAGATAGCCCTGTTTTAATAATTGTTCTACCTCACCTTGCAATAATCTGCAGTCTAATGTTCTGTGTCCATGATCGTTATGGAATTCGCACCAGAAGTCTGGATTCCTTCTGTTTGGATTTGACCTCATTTCTTTGGGCCATCGAACTTTATCACCCATGTTTCTCAGTACTGTAATTAATTCAGAAGTACTTACATTGAAATTGTAGTCTCCAATTCTTGTATTACCTCTATTCCGTTCATCCCGATCCTTTCTGGACCTTGAGGAGGATGATCTCGTATCTCTATTTGACGGTCTATATTCCGACCGTGTGTTTTCAAACCTGGAATGAGTTTCTCGTCCCGAAGGTCCCATATATGGTTCATACCTGTTCTTACATGTTATCCTTTCTGGTTCGGAGCGTCTAGAACTGGTTCGATCTTCGGCTTTTGATTGAGAAATGGTGTCTTCTTCTATTCGTAGCTTGGTGTTGTACCTGTTATATACATCATTTCATGTCGTGGCTGGGAATTATCTCAAGCTTTCCTTGAGTCTTCTCGTGGCTTCTGATCTTTTATCATTTAGATTGCTCGATAACGCCATTGCTGCCCAATTGTCAGGTACCCTTGGTAGCAACATTCTTTCTCGTTGAAATCTGTCTACAAACTCACGGAGCAACTCCACGTCTCCTTGTTTTATTTTGAATATGTCTTCCATTCTTTTTTCAACTTTTTGTGCAGCAGAATGTGCTTTTATAAATGAATCTGCAAGCTCAGCAAAAGAGTCAATAGAATTTTCGGGTAGAAGATAATACCATGTTAGTGCTCCTTTGGTGAGTCTCTCTATGAACTTCTTGAGCAATACTGGCTCAATTTCTTGTTTAGTCAGATCGTTGCCTTTTACTCCTATAGTAAAAGCAGTTACATGATCATGTGGATCGGTTGTCCCGTCATACTTGGGAATATCAGGCATTTTGAATTTCTTGGGAATAAGCAAGGGTGCTGCACTTGGCTTCCAAGGTTGTTGAGAATATCTATCAACGTCAATGCCTTTGATGACAGGTGGTAATCCAAGAATTTGCTCGATTCGATCATTTTGTTCCTTCACCTGTTTCTGCAAGGTTAGTAATAAAGACTGTAATTCTGGATTATTGGAATACCTGGTCTTGCTTTGAGGGACTCATTTGGAGTGCCTCCACTTCCTGAGTTTTCTAATCCGGATTGTGGATTTTCCACAATTATGGTGTTGTTAGGAAGAGGTGTAGGTGATGCAGCTGGTAGTCCCCTCATGAAAGCTTGTAAAGCTTGAGTCACATATTCACCAACCATTTGTTTCACCTGATCTTGTTCTCTTGTTTGTTCATTTCCATTGTGATTATTGTTTTGAGTCGTAGATCTCTCTGGGGAATGTTCCCCTGAGCCTCGTGGGGATCTTGAAGGTGATGGAACTGGAGTTCCAATCCTCTGTTGATTGTTGTCGTTGGCGTTCGACATAATTCTCAGAATGTAGTTTGAGAAAAAACAATGATTATCAGATTCCCGGCAACAGAACCAATTTGTTTAACCAAAAAATTAGATTCTCTACCAAAGCTATTTTAAGAAAAACACGGGTTTATGATAACCAAAGAATATGCTAATAATTGTAAGTAAATTCGTAAATAGAAAGCAGTAATATGCGTAAAAAGTAAGTATATTGCAATAGTGGTTCGAACGTGTCCTTACAAGTTAAATTTTACTCCCTTTTATAGAGAATTTCTTAATATAACGTCTACTCTTTTCAGTGATTGAGCATTAATGACTAATAATGGCATTAATGTAACGTTACAATGATTAATCGTAACTGTTGCGTGAAGATTATGTAACGTTTGGCTCATTAATTGAAGATCCTCGAATTTTCCCTTTATTCTGCCTTGATACATTCTGACCGTGTCTCTTCATCTTCTCAATTAGGTCGAGATTCCCGCGTCTGATTACCCTGTGGGTATGCTATTCCGTTCCTCTTTATCTTGTACCTCTTCATAAATCCTCGTCCAGTTGTTATATTTTCATTGCTCCACATAGATTGCTGAGTCACCATAATTATTACACGTGTGAAGCTCATTTTTACCAATACAAAAATATGGTCAAGTCGATGTATGGTTGAAACCTCTACTTGGCCCAGTTGAGAAGTCAAAGTTGAAAAGCCACAGTTCCTTGACATTGATGAATGATATTGTTCGTTCATCTTTGAAGGTACAAGTCTTAGCTCTTTCCTTTATTTTCCTCGTGATTTTTTACTTTTGTTTGATAATCACGTCATTCTTTTCTTTTGTAGATCAACTTGATAGGCACAAAGCTTATGAAGAGAATTTTCCACACTGAGCAGCTAGTCAACGATTATCGTACAGAGGCAGACAACTGGAAGGAATAATTCGAGGGTCTTCAGTTGGAGAAAGAAGTTTTAGATGAAGAGAAGTGTGCTTTGGAACAACAAGTAAGAGTGATGGCGGCAGAATTGGCAATTGAAAAAACCTCTTCCAGTCAAGTTGGTAAAGACAAAGAAATCCTTGAGTCTTCATTTGCAGAGCAACTCTCGAAAGCTACCGAAGAGATTAGGGTTTGAAAGAACTCCTTAATCAGAAGGAGACCTATGTCGGGGAGCTTGTTTAAACACTCACTCGGGCTCAAGAAGACCTCAGTGATTCTTCTGATAAGGTCCAGTTCTTGGAGAGATCCCTCGCCCCTTTGAAGGCTTCTTATGATGCTTCTTTGATTGAAAAAGAAGAGTTATGGGAGAAGGACTATGAAACCCTCGAAGATAAATCAACACTTGATGTAAGCTGGGCTTTTTTGAACACCTGCCTCGAGACTTTAGTGGAGGCTAGCCAGGAAGGCTTTGACTTGAATGCTGAGATTGCAAAGCCTAAGGAAACTATTGAAAAAACTCAGCAAAGTCAGAATTTTTCCTCACCTGAGGTTGGTGCTCCCGAAGGTGATGAACTTACTCCTAGTGAAGTTGATGTTCAAGCCTCTTCTGCTCAAGTCGAATCTTCTCCCGCAACTAATGATGCCATATTGGATTCTGCCTCTCCTGCTGCTGATAGTGCTACTTTGGATTCTGCCCCATAGTGTTCTTTCAAAACTTAGTTTGTTTCTTGAACTTTTGATGGGAAGGTTTTTTTTTTTGGAATGGTTGGAAAGTTTTTACCCCTGGTCCGTTTTGGGGTTTGTTATCAAATATCTTTGTTTTAACTAAGTTCGTACTTAGTTTTAGCCAGGTTTTAATATATAATATTTCATTCGCGTTTTTCTTTTACCCTTTGACTTGCATTTAAAAATGCTTTAGTATTTCGTGATTTTGGTATATACACGAATTTTATAAAAGAGGACCTTTTATAAATGACACTAATGAAGAAGACGTCTCAACTTCATATTGGTGTAAGTATACGAAAGAAGTAGAAAAATACATTTTTCGAAGAAATTTCGTGAATAATTTGAGAAAGTTTCATATTTTGAACTTTCAAATTATATAACACTTTACATGTATTCAAGTAACTTTTTGTACAACATCTACAACTCTTTCATAATTGTTATTCTTATAACAGATTTCAGCAAATTCTAAGGTATATCTTGCAACCCATGACTAATCATTGCCCTTAACCTAAGTACTCGTAGGATCTCACAATTTACATCCGCGAGTTTACACTTTATAAAAGCTTATTACAAAGGTTTTTGAATCATGCTTGTTTTTTGGCTCTTGATTAGCTCTTGACTTTTGATTTTTGGGGTTGATCCAGGCTTGACTCGAATTCTGACTCTTTTAGTCTTCTTTGACTTTCAGTCTTCTCTGCCCTCTATAGTCCCCCAAGTGTTAGAGCTTTAAAATATGAAATCTCGAGCACTTGATTATTCCTTTCATGTGGTTCATTTCCTGAAAAGTAAAATACATACGGGACTCGGAGGTATATTTTTAGATGATGATTGCTTAACCCTTTTTATTTCCATCAGAAAGGTTGTAAGCCTGACCGGGAATAATTTTGTATCCCGCGTGTCTTTCAGTTCTAAGATCATCATTTGGTGTGGGCTAGCTATTTTTCCATCATCTAAAATTGTTAGTATAATTTAACTAAACAAAAAAAAATCGTAGTTAAGTGATACCTGACCGTGGGTATTTCCCTTGCTTAGAAATAATATTTCTTCAAATGAACAACATTCCAATTCGAAGGTATCACCTTGTCGTCCATGGTTTCTAACTCATAAGCACCTTTCCCAGCGATACCTCGAACTTTATAAGAACCTTCCCAATTTGGGTTCAACTTTCCTGCTCCAGCTGTTTTTGTTGATTGAAAAACCTTTTTGAGAATAAAGTCCCCAATCTTGAAGTATCTAAGATGAGCCTTCATGTTGTATTATCGTTCAATGATTTTCTTCTATGCTGACATTCTTATTAGATCGGTTTCTCTTCTTTTCTCAAGTAAATCCAAATTCGTTCTTATCCCTTCATCATTTGATTATTCTGTTGCTTGTGTGAATCTCGTACTTGGCTCTCCTATTTCGACTGGGATTAAGTATTCTAAACCATAAACAAGTGAAAATGGAGTTTCTCACGTGCCTATCTTTGTTGTTGTTCGATAAGACCATAATACTCCTAGTAACACCTCAGACCAATTGCCTTTTGAATCCTCTAATCTTTTCTTCAAATTATTAATAACAATCTTGTTCGTTGACTCAGCTTGTCCATTTGACACGGGATGATAAGGTGAGGAAGTTATTCGTTTAATTTGCCAACTTTGAAAAACTTATGTGACGTTCGAGTCTATAAACTGTGGGCCATTATCACATACGATTTCTTTTGTCACTTTGAATTGGCACATAACGTTTCGCCAAATAAAATCCATTACTTATTTTTCTCGCACCTGTTTAAAAGCTCCTTCCTCTACCCATTTGAATAAAAAATCTGTTAATACTAACAAAAATCGTACCTTTCCTTTAGCTTGTGGCAAAGGACCCACGATATCCATTCCCCACTTCATGAACGGCCACAGGGTAATAACCGTATGTAATAGTTCTACTGGGCGATGCATGTTATTTCCATATCGTTGGCATCTATCGCACTTTGTTACAAAATTTTCTACATCTTCCTCTATTTTAGGCCAGTAGTATCCTGCTCCGATTAGAGTTTTTACCAAAGATCTACCTCCTGCGTGATTTCCACAATGCCCTTCTTGTACTTCTTTCATCACATGGTCTGTGAGAGCGGGTCCAAGGCATCTTGCTAAAGGTCCCTCGAATATTTTTCGATATAGATTTCCTCGAATTAAGCAGTAAAGAGCAGCCTTTCGTCGAAGCGTCTGAGACTCTTTAACAAGCTCGTTTCTCCAATCCCAAGTCAGATTATTAAAAATTACTTTGTTTTTATCCTGGTCTAGTGTTGAATGAAATAAATATATTACGATAGCATTTTCTACATTTGTTATTTCCGCAACTGATGCAAGATTAGCTAATGCATCTGTTTCCGCATTTTCTTCCCTGGGTATTTGCACAATCTTCCATGATTGGAATTGACTTATCAAGTCTCATGACTTTTCTAAATATTGTTGCATTCGTGCTTCTCTAGCTATGTAAGTCCCCTGCATCTGGTTGACTACCAACTGAGAATCGTTTTTATTACGATTTGCTTTATAGAGAGTTCTCGTGCCAGTTCTAACCCTGAAATTACAGCTTCGTACTCTGCTTCATTGTTAGTAATGGAGTAACATTTAATTGCTTGTCTTATACTTTCTCCCGAAGGTTGGATTAAAACAATACCTAAACCTGCTCCTTTAAAAATCGAGGAGCCATCAGTAAATAGAGTCCACGTACCTGGATTAGATCCGGTGAATATTTGTAGTTCTTTTCTACTTTAGAAACTATTTTTATGCTAAAATCTGCTACAAAATCTGCTAAAACTTGTGATTTTATTGCAGTTCTAGGTTGGTACATGATATCATATTCACTGAGTTATATTGAAAACTTGGCTAATCTACCCGACAATTCTTGTTTATGCAAAATATTCCTTAGAGGATATGCATTTATTACGGAAATAGGGTGACATTGAAAGTAAGGTCTCAACTTTCTAGATTCCATAACTAATTCTAAAGCAAGTTTTTCTAAATGAGGATATCTAAATGAGGATATCTAGTCTCAACATCCAACAAAGATTTACTGACATAAAAAAATGGAGATTGTTTACCTTTGTCTTCTCGTACCAAAACTGCACTTATAGCAATTTATGAAACTGCGAGATAAACAAATAGCCTCTCACCATCTTTTGGTTTAGCCAGCAAAGGAGGATTTGACAAGTATGCCTTTAAATTATTGAGGGCTTGTTGGCATTCTTCAGTCCACTCGAACTGATTTTGCTTCTTTAGCACTGAAAAGAATTTGAAACTTTTCTCCGAAGACTTAGAAATAGATCTTCCCAAAGCTAATATCCTCCCTGTCAATCTTTGTACCTCCTTTTTGCCCGTGAGTATATCGGGAATTTCTTCAATTTCTTTGATCTGTGCATGATTTACTTCAATACCTCTATTAGATACAAGAAATCCTAAAAACTTACCTGAAGCTACCCTGAAGGCACATTTTTATGGGTTCAATTTCATATTATAGTCGCGGAGGATCTCGAAGGTACTTGAAAGATTTTGAGAATGATCTTATGCTCGTGCAGATTTGACTAGCATATCATCAATATATGCTTCCATAGTCTTTCCCAGGTGTTCTTGAAATATCTTGGTCACCAACCTTTGATATGTGGCTCCAGCGTTTTTCAAACCAAAAGGCATGACTTTATAACAATAAGTCCACCTGTCCGTAATAAATGAAGTTTTTTATTCATCTAAAAGATCCATTTTATTTGATTATATCCTAAATACGCATCTAGAAAACTAAACAACTCATGATCTCATCATGAATCACTTGATTTTTGAATGAACCTTGCTTCCTCTTCTTTTGCTTGACAGGTACGTATGATGGATCTTCATTCAATTTATGAGTCATCACCTCCGGAGGTATACCTGTCATATTTGAGTGCGACCAAACAAAACAATCTGCTTAGCTTTTAAAAATTCAACTAACTTACCTTTCATTCATGGGCTCGGCTTTGTTCCCATATGAACTCTCTGGTCTGGCCAAGGTTCTTCCGTAATCACTCTCAATAAAACATCCATTCCCCTTTCAAATGAAAAGAGAACTAGACTTTTCTCTTCAGCATTGAAATCCGCCATTCAATCGTAGTTGGATGCGTCGGATCCCGTATAACAAGCGAGCTCTTTACCCTCAAATTCAAACATGTGGGCGCAAAATGCTATCCTGCTTTATTGTTACGTAGCAATAGAAGCCTGCTTATGCTGCTTCGGCAGTGCTTTTTCGCCTTCTCTTCGCTCTGGACAGGAGCGCTAGTGGACACATAATGTTTTCATTCTCCTCAGGTTCTTGAATGACATCGGGTCTTGAATCCATATCTGTTTGCTTTGATATATTTTCAGATGAGATTTGATTTACCATGTCTTCCACGAAAACCTCATTTGTATCGATGCTTTGTTTATGTGATTGCACCACTGAATTGATATTCTTAGAAATTTGTTGATCTCCTTGAATTTGTTGAATTCCCCATTTTGAGAGGAACTTGATAACTTGATGTAACGTAGACAACAAATCATCCATGTCATGAATCCATGACCTCCCAAGAATCACATTATAAGCCATGTCCGTGTCTATTGCTAGAATATTCGTTTCTTTGATGACTCCTTCTGAGAATGTAGTTAACACTATCTCCCCCTTCGTAATAACGGTTGAATTATCGAATCCAGATAAGGAATGTGCTTTTGGTATCATCTTGTCATCAATTTGCATTTCCTTCACCACTCGCAATAAAATAATATTCATAGAGCTACCTGGATCAATCAAAACCCATTTTACATTAGTATCATGTATAAGTAAATCATCAGGCAATCTGCATCTGCATCTGCATCATCAAATGTTATGCTATCTTCTTCTAAAACTTGACGAACTCGCTTCCCCTGGGTTAAAGTGAATTTTGCCATTTTTTTCGCAGCTGTGTATGTTACACCGTTGACTTCTTCTCCCCCGCTTATCACGTTTACCGTTCTCTTTGGAGATGGAGGTTTTGGTGGTTCTTGTCTATTTTTCATGTTAGACTGTTTACCTTTCTCGCTAAACAAGTCTGTCAAGTAACCCTGCTTTAACAAATGTTCTACTTCTATTTGTAACAATCTGCAATATGATATTTTATGGCCATGGTCATTATGAAACTCGCACCAGAAATCTGGATTTCTTCTGTTTGGGTTTGATCTCATTTCCTTTAGCCATCACACCTTATCTACCATACTCCTTAAAATAGCTACCAACTTAGAAGTACTGATATTGAAATTGTAGTCTCCAATCCTTGCATTTGCGTTGGTATCCCTATCACGCACATCTCGTTCTTTTCTGAACCTAGATGATGATGATGATCCTGCGTCTTTGTTCCTTAATCTATGGTCGAATCGTACATTTTCCAGTTTGGACCGTGTGTCTCGCCCTGAGGGTCCCATATAAGGCTGGTACCTATTTTTACCGGACCTCTTTTCAAATTCTGACCGCCTCGAACCTATTCTCTCGTCAATCTTTGACTGAGAAACAGTGTCTTTTTCAATCCGCAGCTTGGTACTATACCTGTTATATACATCATTCCATGTTGTTGCAGGAAATTCTCATAAGCTCTCCTTGAGTCTTTTCGTGGCTTCTGAACTTTTTTTTGTTAAGATTACTTGCGAACGCCATGGCTGCCCAATTATCAGGTACTCTTGGAAGCATCATTCTTTCACATTGGAATCTATCTACAAATTCTCTGAGTAATTTTGTATCTCCTTGCTTCACTTTGAAGATATCTTCCAATTTTTTTTCCAACTTTTTGGCCTCCCGAATATGCTTTTATAAATAAATCTGCAAGCTCAGCAAAAAAGTTAATAGAATTTTCATGTAAAAGAGAATACCATGTTAACTCCCCTTTCGTGAGTGTTTCTCTAAACTTTTTAACCAACACTGACTCAATTTCTTGCTTGGTTAAATCAATGCCTTTAACTCCAATTGTGAATGCGGTCACATGGTCACGTGGATCGGTGGTTCCATCATATTTTGGGATGTCAGATATTTTGAACTTCTTGGGAATAGGCAATGGAGACGCGCTTGACTTCCAGGGTTGTTGCGAATATTTGTCGATATCCACTCCCTTAATCACTGGTGGTATGTGTCACGACCCAAATTTCCAACCTCAGGGATCGTGATGGCGCCTAACACCATACTTGCTAGGCAAGCAGATGTTAGAAGTCGATTAACTAATTTTCTTGATTAATTACTTGAGCATAAATAAATAAATTCCAATTGAGCCTAATTAAAATAATTCCAAACAAAATAAAATAAAATGATAACAATAATCATTTAAATAAAACGAATCACGAACTAATTATATAAACAACTCTAAGACTACCCCAGGGTCTGGTGTCACAATTCACGAACTACTAAAGAATACTACAAATAATGGCCGAAAGAAGTAGTGTAACTGTTCTGAATATAATAAAACAGTGTAAATAATAATAGGAGAAGACTCTCGGAATCTGCGAACGCCGGCAGATGTACCTCGTGTCTCCAAACGAATCGGGTGGTCGTCCTGGAATCCTCTACTGCTGATTAATACCTGGATCTGTGCAAAAGAGCACAGAGTGTAGTATCAGTACAACCGACCCCATGTACTGAGTAAGTGCCGAGCCTAACCTCGGCGAAGTAGTGACGAGGCTAAGGCGGGGCTTTAACGATAAAATTGTGATATTAGAATATGTACGATAACACAATAAAATAATTCTACACGAACAAGAAATATATCTGAGACAATAATTATATAACAAGAAGGAAATCTAAACACATCAATTCAAATACTGCAACAATAATAAAATAACACAGCCGCCTCTTTCAGGCCTCAACTTTAACCAATCCTCAAGAATTTTCAAGCTTTCAAACTTTATCTTTGAATAAAAGTAGTGCTAAAATATG
>MDKH01235089.1:0-14559 GCA_005239495.1 Nicotiana undulata
AGCAAAAATATGCAAAGGTCTTTAAGATTATTGATACAAGATGGAATGAACAACTTCATAGACTGTTGCATGCAGCTGGACTTATTCTGAACCCTTCACTCTTTTATGATCAGAATGAAAATAATTCATTGACTAGAGAAGTGTGGACAGGATTCCATTCGGTTGTTATCAAGTTGACCTCGGATGAAGACTTGCAAGAAAAGATAGTAGATCAACTTGCTACTTACAAAGCAGCTGAAGGACTTTTTAAGCTCCGACTTGCTATTAAGCAAAGAAAGACGAAGTCGCCAGGTGCCTAGTGCTTCTATATTTTATATCTCAAACCTTTAGTATATGTTTTATACTTATTAACTCTTGAACATTTTTTTTTTACTTCTATAGTTGAGTGGTGGGACCAATATGGTGTAGAGACTCCGGATTTACAAGCTTTCGCCATCAAAGTTCTAAGTTTAACTTGTAGCTCATCCGGATGTGAAAGGAACTGGAGCGTGTTTGAACACGTAAGAAACAAAAAGAATTATTTCGCGTTTTGAGATAAAGTTAAATATATCTCAATTGTCCCAACTCCTACTAATTAGTTGACACATCTTGTTTGTAGATTCATACAAAGAAGAGGAATCGACTAACCATGAAGCGCCTCCATAATCTAGTGTTCATAAAATACAATAGAGCATTGAGGCGTCGCTACAACCACCGCAATCTAATTGATCCAATTCTTTTGGACAATATTGATGAGGCGAATGAGTGGCTTACCGGAGTCCCCGAAAATTGTGAAGATGAAGAAGTATTTGAAGGGGACTCTAATTTCACTTGGGGTGATATGGCGGTTGCTAGTGGGGTTGAGGAGAATGCTTATGGTTTAAGGGCAACTACTTCTAGTTCAAGCTCGGTTAGGAAGGGAAAAGGTGTGGCTACTACAAGTCGACACCTATCCCTAATTGATGAAGATGAAAGTGATCATGAAGAGGAAGAGGAGGGGGAAGAAGAAGATGACGAGCAATATGAAGATGATAGAGGAATTCAAGATTTTGACAATCTTGAAGAAGAACAAGAAGAGTAGAAGAAGAATAAGTTGTTGATTTTAGTAATTTAGTAGCTTTGATCATGATTGTGACTTTGTGGATGATTTGGTGGTACTTTTAGGTATTTAGATTTAAGTTTTTGATTATTGATAATTTTATATTGTGTCTTTGCAAGGTTTATATTATGTTTTTAAGAATTGCGCTTCACTCTAATAAAGTGTGCGCTTCGCTTTGCGCTTCCTTTTGAAGCGAGGCGAGGCCTTGTCGCTTTTTTGCGCTTCGCGCTCTTAAAAACACTGGTTTCAAGTATCTCGGGTCTATTATCCAAGGTAATGGGGAGATTGACAAAGATGTCACACATCGCATCGGTGCGGGATGGATGAAATGGAGGCTCGCTTCTAGTATTTTATGTGATAAGAATGTGCCGCCAAGACTTGAGGATAAGTTTTATAGAGTAGTGGTTCGACCAACTATGTTGTATAGGGTCGAGTGTTGGCCTCTCCCATGTGCAGAAGATGAAAGTAGCAGAAATGAAAATGTTGAGATGTATGTGTGGGTGTACCAGGAGAGATAAGATTAGGAATGAAGCTATCCGGGACAAAGTGGGAGTAGCCTCCGTGGAGGACAAGATGCGAGAGTCGAGGTTGAGATGGTTCGTACATGTTAAGAGGAGAAGCGTTAAAGCTCCCGTTAGGAGGTGTGAGAGGTCGGCCATGGCAAGTTTGAGAAGAGGTCAAGGTAGGCCTAAGAAGAGTTGGGGAGAGGGCGGTGCAAAAGCTCACTGAAGACATGACCCTTGAAAGGAGGGTGTGGAGATCGATTAGGGTAGAAGGTTAGTAGGTAGTTGGGAGTTTCTTAGTTGCTCACTGATAGTCTTAGTAACATGCATGTCTCTTCGTATTCTCAGATCTTAATTGCATTATTGTATTCTCTGTTGTTATTATTAGGTACTACTGATCCTTTATCTCCCTCTTTTTCTTCTCTTTCTTTTCTTGCTTTCCTCCTCCTCCCCTTCCTTGTTCTTCTCTGTCTTCTTTCCGAGCCGAGGGTCTGTTGGAAACAGCCTCTCTACCGTCATTAGGTAGGAGTAAGGTATGCGTACAGACTACCCTACCCAGACCCCACCTATTGAGAATATACTGGGTATGTTGTTGTTGTTGTTTTGCTACTCGACTGCCTCAGCATACCGCCTCCTTCAATGTCCTTCCCTCAACCACCTCAATGATCATCTTGTCACATGGTAGGATCCCCTCCCAAAACACCATTAAGACTCTTTCTCTGCCAAGCGCTCCATTATATAAGCTTAATCTAAGTTTCCTCCATTAAAATTCTTTCCAAAATAAAACAAGAAACCGAAAACAAAGCAAAAATTTGAAAATTACTTGAAGTTAAATCCTTAAAACGGACTTTTGCAGAGGGGATGAGCTGAAGGACTATGGAAGGAACCGGAAATCAGTCCTTTAGCTCATCTTGACCAGTCAATTAGTAAGAAATAAGAAAAAGGAAGGTCTAGATATTGTTGACACCTCTAGGTGTTCGGATTTTTAAATCAAAGCTCGAGCGGTAACTGATTTCTACGATGTAAATTAAATAAGCATTTTGAAGATAACTTTAGCATAAACATGAAAGTTTGAACAGCTTGGCCCATCTCTTTCATCATCATAACTAATCACCAGTCCATGCTAAAAGCAAGACCAAAAGTTTAGGTTAACATACTTTGTACGCACAAAAACTGGATCAGCCATGTACTCTTCTCCACCGTCCAGAATCTTTTCTCTGTTTTCTTTCTCGGAGCTTTGAGGATGGGAAAGGGTTAAAGATGATGGATCAGGTATGCCATGCTTTAGCAAATCAACCTGCAAGAAGAGCACAACAGTACCATATCATGGAAATGCAAGTAGAAAAAGACGCTAGGAGGTTTTCTTAGAAGCAAGACATCACTCAAGAATCAAACAGTTAATTACCATATGCTGGACAAGTAACTTGAGCAGCCACATAAGTTGTTGATAGTTGAAGTTAAATTTCAACCACACAGTTACGAAAACAATTTCCAAATAGGGCATGAAAATAAAGGAGGACAGGATCTTGCTAAGTATAGAACTGTGACATAGAGCAGCAGAAAATCAGAGCTTAGATGAGAAGCTTTCTTAAAATCGAACTCTTTTTGGCAACAAAGGCCACTAGCGCTTTACGTCTTGTCACTTCTGACAAAGGTATACACTAGAAAGGAGTCACATAACCTAATATGGAACTTAGAGGTAACTGCATCACAAGATAGACACTAGATGTGTTTGGTAGAGCAAAATGAATTATTTGATACATCAACTGCACTTTATCTGTAAAAGTATAAACAACTAAATCTGCCACTTGAATACAAAATTGGTAGATAATTCTAGATATTAAATATCATTTCCCGTCAACTACAGCTACATAATAAAATTTAACTCTTTTAATATAATGAAAAAATCATGACTAACTAAATAACTTAAATACATTAAGTTTCAAATGTCAAGTTACAATTCCATATTGCAGGCCTGCCTTCAAATGAGCACTTCCAATTGCAACACACTTATTGTAGTGAATATAGCTATAAAAAATTGAAACTTAGTGAGTTAATTGTGCACTGACGAGAGTTTCAGCAAATAAACATATATTTTCTAATTTTATCAGACAACCAGCTACATCCATCTTCTCCAAGAAAATATGACTATGGGTTACAACCATTTTTGTTGACAAACAAGAAACATTCTAAAGTAGTTAAAGGTGAATTAAATACCGTTGACATGAGTCGCCACATGCTAGCATCATGGACTCCCTCTGATACCACCAATATGATGTGACAAATGGATGCAAGTAGAACACCAAGCTAGAAACATCCCTTGCACCACAAGCAAACAAAGTAATATTACCGTTTTGGCTTTCAGCACCTTAAAGCAAGGGAGAGTGAGGGATAGGGGTGAAAACCACTAGGTAATACATAAAACAGTTAGCACCTGCATCATCCATGATGATGAAATTGATGCAATCATCTAACTCGGAATTTACCTGGATGCTCATCAGTTCATGAGCTAGCTCAGCTGGTAAAGATTCGCCGCTTATTATGGGGACGGTGGATGAGCCATCTGGTCTAATCATTTCAGCCAAAACCGAAGGGCTAAAAACAGGCTGTCAAAATCAACAAAATATCAATGGTATTTGGATAAGGATTCCACAGTGGACTTGTATTGAAAAGAATAAACAATAAAAGAACCCATATAACATGTTGAACTAGAAGGCTTCGAATTACCGACACCACTATCACTTGTACAAGCAATAGAAGCAAGAAGTTGAAGTACGGAAGAAAAAAGTCCAACTAATGAGTGAAAGAAACCTGAGTATCAAGCAGTATAATCCGTTCAGCGGAAACCCGTGGTTCAATGCCAACTGTACAATGTTTCGACATAGCCCTTGTTTCTTCTGTTTCTATAGCAAAGGGAGGAAGCACTCCTGGAATACAACATTTCAAAATCTTTTCCCTCTGGAACTGTTATTCAAAGCTTCAACTTTTATACACTAACTGTAATACCAATTACAGTTAACTTTCTATAAGAAGCACGGATTAGTAACGTGCAAAAACTGGCAAGTGATGTGTATGTTTTTTATGCTATCAGTGTATACAATTTATTTAATTACATCTATCATATGTATTTCTCATCACACTAAAGGGGCATGCGTACTGATAATTCGAAAAACAAAAGCATAATTCCAAGAAAAGAAGAATAAACATCATGTGCAGCTTACCAGGGGAGGTAGCATCAAAACCATATATTTCGTTCATTATAGTGGACTTCCCAACCCCTGGAGGACCAATCACACCCACCACTGTAAAGTCCGTATTATCCGTCAGAAACTGCCATCATATAAAATAAAAATAAAATAAAATAAGGTCGTAAATTCAGAGAAATGAAACCAATAAATTAATTTCCACTAGCAGTAAAAGAAATACTAACCGGGAGAAAACGATCACTGTGGAAATCCCAGGTGTCAGAGAGAAGATTAAGAGAACCAATGCGTGTGCGGTGAGCAGTAGAATCAGGGTCGTCAGGGCCGCCGCGGTTGAATTTGCCGGCGCTAACAAGTCCAGGCTTCGCTAATAGGATTTTTGGAGCTTGATGAGACTGCCCCCCCGAACTAGGGTTTCCACTACTGCCCGCCATCGTTTCCCTTTTCTCGGCGTAGTAAAATGAGTGCAAAGCAGGGAGCTTCCACTTTTTAAGCTGGGAATGGGAATTTATTGTTAGTTTAGAACAGTCATACAAATACTAGTTTTTTTATTCTTTTGGATTATTAATTATTGTGATTTAATAATTTTATTTAAATTTTAACTATATAAATTCTATTTTAAAATATTTTATATTCAGATTCATAATCAAAATAACAATTTAACGGAGAAGTATTTTGTAGTTTTATTTAGGGACTTCTACACTTTGTATAGATCTAAAAATATGCATAAATTTATTTAACACAATCAATAACTTTTTAAATTCATATCATGTGATTCCTGAAATGATAGTGAGATCTATTTCAAATCTTATATTTATCAAAGAACTCATAATGAAAATAATATACTCCACTAACTACATAACATGTATTCACTAGTCCAATTTTTCAGTTGCATACCTAAAGTTTATGGATATTCTATGACACCCACAACTATCTGAATTGAAATTAATACCATATTGAGAGACCAACTCTAGTTGTAAGGAACACTATGTATGTCATTCGTTCAACTGTATTTCCTATCAGTTTTTTTTCTTCTTTTTTAAATTTTTTTTTTTAAAATCTCAAAGTGTAACTTTATTATCATTTTTAATTATTTTTACCACCATTTTGCTCTCACCATCTCTACCAATCAAAGCCCACCACTAAAGCACCAACAAATTGATTTAGGACATCCGAGACAAAAGAGAAATTTATTGAGTTAAGTAAACTAAACAAAGAAAAATAACAAATGCAAGCACGAGAAACACTTCCACAAATCCTTTTCCTTAAGAAAATATTCATATAATACATGTACAAAAGAAGCAATTATTCGTGAAACGGGAAATCTTCTCAAATCCGTTCTCTTGGAATCACAATTCTCACTCTTTTTTTTTTTGTCTTTCTCTATAGTATATGTAAAAATTTAATGGGGGCACCATTACTAGTTGTGCCAACATAGCTTCAGATAGGGCGGCATATCCACCACCTGCCATAGTCACTAGTCACCGACATTATTAAGGACCTAAAAAAAAATATCATATGAGGCATACAATTTGGGTTGTTATTGAACTTGGTGGTGCTACATGCATTTTTCAAAATTTTCTATCATGATAACTAGTAATGTGAATAAATGAGAATCGATGAATTAGACAGATTTAAATTTTAGTTCGTTTTAACTTTAGTAATGATTATTATAGATGCAAAGGGCAATTGTGGTGTGGGGATGGAAGATTGGTATTGAAGGATAAATGATAATTTGGGTTCTATTCACTGAATGGTGTTCTATGTGGTGTAAAAAAGTATTGAAGGAGAGGCGGTTCAATTGGAAGTCAATAAAGGAATTCTTTGTATATAGGAGTAATCTGTGTGTGAATTTGTTGTGTGGATGAAATAACTTGATGTCACAACTCATATTCCTAACCAAAAGATCGTGATGGCGCCTAACACTATTTGCTAGGCAAGCCAACAAATAACATAAATAAAGAGTATACTAAGCATAAAACAAACATGATGTCATAAATAAAGAATAAAACTCAATAAAGTATATTAAACTAAATCCAACAACCACCTAACACCCCAGGACTGGAATTGCGGCGTACATGAGCGTCTACCGAATTGCTAAATACAATACCTGAAATAAGTAGAGTGCAGCATCCGTCCATAAGAAATGTGACTTCAAGGCGTGAAAAGAGAGTGCGGCACTACTTCCCTTAACCTAAACAGTACTGGCCTGATTTTTATGTTCAGTTAATTGAAGCCGACTTCTAATTGATTCTGGAATTATTTTTTTACCTTATTTAATTTTCCTTAAATTAAGGGGTACTATCCTGTTTTTATGTTATTCTATCACGTTAATTGATTTATTCCCATTCTAATTGATTGTTAATTTATTCTCATACCTTATTTGTGTAGGACTAATTCATTACCATATTTTTCTACTTCATTGAGTGCTATTTAAACCCCCTCCTTATTTTCTTTAGGGCAGCTCTCGAACTCTCATATTCTCACAAAAAACTTAAGCTCTCTTTGTTCTATATTTTGATTTTCTGTGCTAAGTTGTTATTATCTGGCCGGCTGAAAGCCAACGCCAAATTACTCTGGAATTTAACTGCTATTGCACCTTACTTGCTTTCTTCTCAACTGGCATGCCCTAATTTTTGCAATTCCATTCTACATGCTTTGTTCGATTAGTCTGTTTCAATCCTCAGCATAATTCTGTCTTTTATATGAGTACATGATCCCATCTAGTAACAATGATAGCCTAAGTTATTTCAATAATGTGAACCCTTTCCTAAGTTAGTTTTAGGTTTAGTCTGTTTCTTGTTCTGAACTTTGCAAGATATCGTGAGCATGTAACCAAAATATGTTTGTATGTCATGTCTGTTTAAGTCAAGAGTTTCTGCCTAATTGCTTTTGTGTTTAAGCCATGACTGTTTTAAATACTAGCAGGAGTATCTAGTTTAATCAGATGTCAATTTGTTTGAACTATGAGTTGGACATGAGCCTCGTTTGTTTCTTGGTGCAGTTCTGCCTGCAACTCTGTGTTCTGAACTTTCTTTCTTTTGAAATTGAACTGTTTTTAAAACCTGCCCCCTTACCCTTTATGTACAAGTTTTCAAACCCCCACTCTTTGTCATTTAGGTTCTCACCACCCCCAGTGTGAGCATTGCCTAGGGTCCTTGAGACCCATTTGAACTCTGACACATTGGGGCTGGTTTTCTAATCTTTTATGAGTCATCTTTCTGAATGTGGTTCTGGTGCGAGCATTGCCCTAAGTCCTTGAGGCCCTTGGAACTTTGACACACTAGAAGCCTGATTTTTAATGTGCCATGGATGGGTCATTACTATGCTCCAAAGTTGTTGTGTTTGAAGGCTAGGTTCCCAAGTTTAGATTGGGCCTATAAAGGCTCCCTATAGTGTAATTGTTACTATTATGTAATTCTTTCAATATTTGGGCTATAATAGTCTTTGTAATAACAAATTTGGGGTTAATTAGTAAAAGTTGTGGGAGGGGGGGGGGGTTCTTATACCCTTTGTCAAAAACTGGGTAGAAATCCTGCCTATAGGATTTAATTGTGTTGATTGAATTACGTGAGTACTATACATGTTTAGAGATCCTGCCTATAGGATTTTCCTGATTATTTTGATTATGTGTTTTCACATTTGCATACTAGAGATCTTGCTTCTTGGACTTTTCGTTTAATTATGCATTAGAAATCCTGTTCATAGGATCTACGCATGTTTTCAACCAAATGTGCATTAGTGACCATGTCTGTAGGACCTTTGTTTGTTTAAGTTGATTATCTTTCCTGGCAGTCTATTTAATTTCTGTCCAAATACAATTAATAGATATCATGCCTATAGGAATAAAAAATAGGTTTCAACCTAGAAATCATTCCTATAGGATTTAAAGCTAATAGAAATCATGCCTATATGAATAAAAATCGGTTTCAACCTAGAAATCATGCATATAGGATATAAAGCTAATAGATATCATGCCTATAAGGTAAAATCAGTTTCAAACTTAGAAATCCTTCCTATAAGGTTTAAATCAACTCAGCAATTAGAAATCATGCCTATAGGGGTTTAAATCAATTCAGCAATTAGAAAACATGCATATAGAATTTTCAAAAAGAATAAAAACCTGTCTTTATGAGTTAAAATCAGTACTACACTTAGAAACCATGTTTATAGGTCTGTAATTAATAAACTCGTAGAAATCATGCATATAAGATCCCGTTGGTCGATTCTGAATTCAATCGATATTGTCAATCACTTAGGCAATATATCTTAGGGCTTAACAATGATTTTGGGTCTAAGTCGTGACATATTACTGCCTGGAATGCCCAGATTTGTGCTGAATAAATTCAGTAGGCAAACAAATAGGTCTCGATGCTCGCTTTAATAAAACTATCTTTGCATTCTGTTTTTGTTCACATAGATATCCTGGCTATAGGATTCTAAATTAACAAAGTTTGCTGATTCAATTGCGTGTTTTTGTTGTCTACGTGTGGAGGTCAATGTGAGCCCTTATTTGTTCTTTATATGAAAGTCCTATTTGTCTTTTGTTTGTCGCCTAGATTTCTCATTTTTAAGTAACATAGGTCGGTCTAGAACCATCTTAAATAGAGGTTCTAATACTTCCAGGGCTATAGGTAAGGGACGGGTAGTGCACACATAAGAAACGAGCTAGGAGCTACTAGAACGCATAGGTAACAACTTAAAGATAGTAATTGGGTAGTAAGGAAATGATAGCCCGTACGCTAATTCTATGAGTAACGCCCCAACTTGGAGAAGTTACAAAGTATTGCATGGAATGATCCTATAGGCTAAAAAACCTAGGACCCCCTTATAATCATGTTTAAAGTGATTTGTATGGTCCAAACTGTTTTCTTCCCCTTTTAGACTAATTCTCTTAATTTAAGTTCGGTCGGGACCTAGTGTTGTGGACCTCTAGGGGTGCCTAACACCTTCCCCTCAAGGTAATTTGAGCCCTTAGCCGATCTCTGGTGATGCAAACTAGTTTTATGAGTTAATTTCTCTAGGTGCCCTAACGCACCATAATCCGTTAGGTGGCGACTCTTCCAATTCCTTACCCATCCCAAAAGAAGGAGTTGTTCCAGAAATGTCGAAACCCGATTTCGCGAGGAAAAGGGGGCGCGACAACATGGCGACTCTGCTAGGGATATTTCTAGGCTCTTACCATAACGAACATGATTTTGTGAATTAGTCTTTAAGCATGCCTTATTATTCTGTTAATACTTTCATACCCTTTCCCTTTCCCACTTTATGTGAGTTTATTTGCCTACCTTCAAGCATTTACGATTTCTCTTTCTTGTTTTATTACTCTTTACTATGAAAACTAACTTGTCTCCTTGTTTTCTTTCTTAAACGCCTTTTCAATTATTAAATACCACATTTATCATTTTTCATCGTGCAAATACGTGACAACGTGCTATTTTTTGTTGCATAAATCATGCTCAACATCATATTCCACTCGTGCGTAATTAATACCATAGCAACGCTTGATGAGTGTTTGCGCTCTTCCTATATATCACCCCTTTGAATTCGGAAAGTCTTATTTGCGGTAAAACTAGTCGAGCAGTGGTGCAGTTGACTGTTCCGTGCCTTTCCCCCTCAAGTTGTCCGCTTGAGGGTACCAGTCTAGACCTCCATAGAAACCTTACTCTGATTATAAATGCACATGTATCATGGTCAAACCTAGCCTGGGTTACTATGTTGCCTGCATAATAACCCTTTAAGAAAAGCCTTGTCCAAAGTCCATCGGAGTTTCCATAATCCCAACGGACGCAACCACGATATGTGCATTAATTTGGAGAAATAAGTGTCAATAAGCTAATCATTAATGTATAAATATTCAAATCTGGAGGGGGTAAGGGTCTAACCTTATTTGTTTTTCAGAAAATGAGGCACGAAGTCCTCAGGCTCGACATGGTCCGTAACATACCACCATTGTTGCTAGATTGGTGGGAAGATCTTCCGTCAAGCGACAAAAAGCATATGAAAAAGGTTTTGGGAAATTTACCCTCTTTATTGGACATCCAACCAAACAATATGTTTATCAAAGATGCTACTATGTTCTAGGACAGAGAAAGGTTCCGTTTTGGCAACATAGAAATGACCCCTCTTTTGGAGGAAATAGGGGGATTTGCTGGACTACCTTGGGACAGTCCCGGTTTATTGGTGCCGAAAACTAGTACTCCCAAAGGGTTTCTGAAAATGATGGGTTTAATAAAAAAACGACGACTTGGTGTGTGTGAAGAAGTCTTACATACCTTTCGACTTTCTTTATGAACGATACGATCATAGCAAATCCTATCGTATCTTTCATGACGAATGCTCTATCACTTCCTTGGGTTGGATTCACCGCAGGGTTTTCGTGTTCATCGTCTGCATCTTGGGTATGATAGTGTTCCCAAGCAAAATGGACAGAATTCACACCAGACTGGCCATGGTAACTAAAGCCTAGATGGAGGGAATCGAGGGGAAAACATATACTATTGTCCCTATGATTATAGAAGACATATATTGGGCCTTGGATCGCTGCCATAAGGGGTTCAAACACTTCGAGGGTTGTAATCTGCTGCTACAGGTTTGTTTGTTAGAACATCTCCAGAGAGGTCAATACCGCCAAGAGTTTCCACGAAGACCGTGAAATGATCACTTAGCTTTCCATCACCCTAAGAGAATGACCTTTATCCCTGACAGGTTTTCTCAGCCGGAGAATGCTACAGAATGGGTGCAGTTTTTCAACAATCTGACTGAGGACCAGGTTCAATGGATGTTCGAATGGTTCCCTACTAGTGAGTTCATCATCAGATCTAGGGACATTCCGCACTTGGTGTTGACCGGATTAAGGGGTATATACCTATATGTTCCCATCAGGGTTATGGGACAAGCAAGTAGAAAGTAAGTCATACCGTGAGTCTCCAAAATGTGTCACTACAGGGCATATTTTCAAGATGACGACATCCCATACAAATGTGAAGCTTAACATATGTGACACCTGAAGATTATTGTAGAAAAGGACACCATCGAGCCAGACCGATATCACGCAGGGCATGTGCGCTTTTACCCATCATGGTTGGAAGATAGCATAGCGGGAATAGTTGAGTTAGGAATCAGTCGAGGAAACAGGGTCATAGATGAAGTTGCTGAAGCCCAAGTGAAATACAACAGACTGCGCAAAAGAGTTCACGAGTACGAGGCCGAGCATCTGGAGCAACACAAGACTGATATGGAACTGATCAATGAATGGAGGGAAATGGCTATCAAGTCGAATGAAAGGCTAGAATATCTGTAGCAAGGTCGGATAGAGCTGTAAGAGAAAATGAGGGAAAGAGTCATAGACTGCCAGAATGCTGAGGGTATTGAAGGAGGACATCTAACAAGAGTATACCTGTTGCTGGGCATGCGCGACCTGGGGAACCTGATCGATGGAGCTAAGAGAATCAAGCCTGGAGAAGGTCCTTCCGGGATCAAGTAGATTAGGTTTATTTACTTTTTCAAATGTTGTAAGGCCAAGTGACATTAGTGACTTATCTTATTTAGTGTCGTTTTAGATTCATCTATTTTTTTTACATTAATGAAATGAGGCAATTATTGGCATTAAAATTCTCCAAATCTATTTGTCGCTAGGCCTACCTCGGTCACAATGAGGCTCCCAAATTAGGGCGCGGATTTATATTCCCGCAATATGTGTTTAAATACTACAAACATTTTTTTAGAATTCTTATGACTTGGTTACCCTTTTGTTTTTCTTTCTTTTGATTATTCCCATTCCCCAAGGTTGGTTCACGCATACTGGCATCATCGGCTTACCATACCAGATCCAGAGGCCCTCCACCTCCTTCTACTCCAAGTGTACCGAAAGGCAAAATGAAAGTTAAAATGGACGATATGAGCAGCGTCAGAAAAGACAACACTACACATGCTAAGAATGTGGAAACTTCCAATGGTCGGAGTACTCCAGCCCCAAATGATTTGGTTTTACGACTTGAACAGAAGATACTTGAACTACAAGGTGATATTGAGCAGATCCGTAACTTGGAAAACCTCTCCCTCACACTAAATATCCCAGATATCAACCATCCAAATTCCCAAAACCCGGTACCACCTCAGAACACACCTAACCAACGCTCACAGAATCCTCTCGCACCCCACCAATATACAACCCCTCCCCAAAATCCTTTACCCTTACCTACACCTCCTCAACATCAGCATCTCCTTACTCAATATCCGCAAACCACCTGTCACACTCCTCACAATACCCCACAACGTATCCCCGATCCCCAAAATTCAACCAATGGTCACCACTATACACAAACTCCTGGCATTCACCAAAACAACCCCATATACGTATAAATCTTAGCTCACTCCACTCAACCAATATCATATACACCAGAATCCGTCGAGAAGGACCTGCTCATTAAGAACATGGCAGAAGAGCTCAAGAAACTAACAAGCCGAGTTTAAGGTGTTGAAAGAGGTAAAGGAATCGAAGGTTTGAATTATGAAGATTTGTGCATACAACCAGATGTGGAACTGCCGGAGGGTTACAAACCTCATAAGTTCGTATTGTTTGATGGAACGGGTGACCCCAAGGTTCATCTGAGAACTTAATGTGACAAGCTCGTAGGGATTGGAAAGGACGAAAGGATTTGCATGAAGTTGTTCATGAGAAGCCTTATAGAAAATGCTCTATCTTGGTACATAAGCCAGAATCCCAATAAATGGGCAAATTGGGTGAGCATGGCGTCAGACTTCATGGATAGGTTCAGATTCAACACGGAAAATGCGCCGGATGTCTTCTATATACAGAATCACAAGAAGAAGCCAGTTGAGACTTTCCGCGAGTATGCTACTCAGTGGAGGTCAGAAACAGCGAAGGTCAGGACGTCATTAGATGAGAAGCAGATGAACAAGTTCTTCGTCAAGGCACATGATCCACAATATTATGAAAGGTTAATGGTCATTGAGAATCACAAGTTCTCCGATACATCAAGCTCGGAGAAAGGATCGAGGAAGGTATCAAAAGTGGAATGGTGACAAATTTCAAGGCACTTCAAGCCACGAACAAAGCACTGTAATCGGGTGTCATATCGAAGAAGAAAGAAGTGGGGACAGTAATGGTTGCCCAAGATCCAAAATCTCCATTTGTATACCAAACACCTCCGCCTACATACCAACCTTCACCTCCTAGATATCCTCAACCTGCTACCGCCTACCTTACCTATAATACCCAACCACCATATTAGCATTCACCTCCAACTCGTCTAAAACTATCAAAAACCCATGCCTAGTTTTTACTGCAAACCACCCAGACAATACACCGCTATTGCTGAACCCATCGAACAATTGTATGAAAGATTCAAAGTTGTTGGATATGTTACCCCTATTACCGTTGTGGCTATGGAACACTCATATCAATGGGTCAATCCAAATAAGACCTGTGCATACCACTCCGGCATGAATGGACACACTATTGATGAGTGCCGCACCATGAAAGATAAGATCCAAACACTGGTTGATACCCATTTTTTTCTTATAGTATTTTTAAAGTGCATATATACCTTTAAAACTATGCATTAACATCAATTGGTATTTTTCCATAATTTTTATATTTTTTTAATTAATTTGCCCTAGTATTTTTATTTTTTAAATAATTACAAAAATTGCACCACAAATGATTTTGAGACATTTCTTGATTTAATATTGTAACAACAAATTTTCGCGTCGAGAAAATAAATAATCAAGATCGGAAAATTGCGTAACA
>ML268729.1:423-30492 GCA_005239495.1 Nicotiana undulata
CCTGCCCCCACAAATCATAAGGCACGAGTAGCCGCTATGGAAAGAGTCATTTACGGGAACGGAGTCCCAACACACAAAACGATCGGCTGGGTCGTTACAATATGCTTCCCTTTTCGTAAGCGACCAACTTTGGTCGCTAATTTTAAATTATATTTATTTATATTTTATAATTTTTTTAAATAATAATATAATTATTAAAATTTTATAACTGGGTCCCACTTTAGCGACCAAAGTTGGTCGCTAATTTTAATATTTCTTCGACCAAGCAAGTCTGAACAGTCCGGTCAACATTTTGACCACATTATCGACCAAAAAGTTACCAACCTTGGTCGCTAATGTATTTAGAATAATTATTTAATAATTTTCTCCAATTTAGCGACCAAAGTTGGTCGCTTTTCTTGACAGACCAATTTTGATCGCAAATTGTTGGTCGTTTTTTTCCGGATTTCTAATAGTGTTTCCATCTACCTTCGATTCCATGTATCGTTTTATTATGCGACCATTTAATATGAACATGTTTTACCCTATACAGTCCTAAGTACAATAGCTCAGGTAATAAGAATAATTTAAAAAGTTTTGAAGCTAATTGGTAGATCAACTTCTACAAGGTGTGATAATTCCCTTATTGTATAAAAGGGGGATCACTTTCTCATAAAAAATTTGTGAAACAACATACTAACCATCTTTGTGAATCAAGTATGTAAAATGAGAGAAGTGCCACCAGTATTTATTCCATTCTCTGATAAAAGCTCGACAAGTTGCTTGTCTAAACTTCCATGCAGGGCGGAGCTAGCATATACGTTGCGAGTTCGATGGAATCAATAGCTTTGGTCCAAATTCTATAGTTGCCTCAAAAGTTTTATTAAATATGTACAAGTTATTAATTAGAATTTGAAAACTTAAAAGAACTAGAATTCCGAACCTATATGCTTCAAATTCAAACTATATTTGTGCTTATATGCATGATGTCACCGCCAAAAGATGTGGTGCAGTGGATGAGACCACTCTCCCTTTAACCAGAGGTCTCAAGTTCGAGCCCTGGGTATAGAAAAATCCTTGTTAGGGAGCGCCCACCCCCCCCCCCCCCCCCCCCCCCCCCCGCCCCCCCCCCCCCCCCCCCCCAATTGGATCCTACGCGGCGCAAATCCGATATAGTCGGACTTCAATGCCTATACCGAACGTCGGGTGAGAAACAAACTATATATATATGCATGATGTCAAATCTTTATACTTCAATTGGCTTCATGAGTTGATGGAGTACTCCATTTCTAACTTACAACGTCAGTTAACTATATATTCCTCTTCGCTCTTTTGTTTGATTGATGCTTTCGTCTACTTTTGAATAAGTTTAGATAGCAGGTAATATTATTATATGCTGCTTGTTTTTACACCCATAAAGTGCAACTCTTTATACTACACTTCAAGGAAGCATCTATACACATGCATGTGACATGTGAGTTCCATTACAAAAACTATAACAGACATGTATATTTAAAAAGAATAAGTTCCGTGACGGACTCTGCCACAAAATATTTGTGAAGAATTTATTGATACGCTAATTTAGCACAAACTTAGGCTGTAGATAACTAGAGAAGTCTCAGATCAAGAAACTACCAAATGTGTAGGCTGATGTGGTTAGTCTAAAGGAGTATGACAACTTGAGAAATACATATAATTTTACATTAATTTTCTTGTAAGAATTTATTAATTTTGTAGGGAATATTTTGTAACGAATAATCTGTCCCTAATACATCACATTTTGTGTCACATTCAATAGCCAAAATGACAGATATCTTTTGTAAAGCCTAGTAGACTACTAGTAATGTTGTCTGCTTTGGCTCTATGTCTCAAGACACTTATTGAAACCTTCTAAAACTAAAAAGAGTCGACAGACTCTTTTAGTTTTCTCGGGCACCAAAGAAGATAGGCCTGCACGATTTTAAAATACGTCATTAGGTTTTAAGACTTGTTTCCTTATATACCGAGCATCTCTCCCTTGTTTTGTCGATGTGAGATTCGTCTGGGGTGTCACATATACCCCATTAGAGACTTAGCGTGACTGCTGAGGTTTGGCTCACCATCGTTCAAGGCAGTGGCAAAGCCAGAATTTTCGTTAAGGGGTGTCAAAATATATAAAAGTAAATATACCAGAAAATTAAGGGGAGTCAATACATAGTCATATAATTTATTTTTGTACCTAGCTACACAGTGTATATTTTCCCCGAAGGGGTGTCATTTGACACCCCTTCCTATAAGGTGGCTTCGTCACTGGTTCAAGGTTGTACGCATAGTGGCTTTAATACCACATGCATATGTAATAGCCCAGTCCACTAGTGATATTGTCCGCTTTAAGTCTAAGTTCATACGGCTTTAAAACGTCTCACTAGGGTTATTTACTTATACGCTCAACATCTCTTCCGTGTTTTATCAGGATTCGCCTGGGGTGTCATACACCAGATTCGCCTGGGTTGTCATATCTTTGTGAAACACAAGGGAATTTAATCCCCAATTAAGAAAACAATCAGTCACAAAAGATTATGATAGAACTGCATAATCCAGCTCAGAATGAAGAAAGTCTTACTATATACATAAAAATAGGGACTTTCAAATGCTTTCTCTTCGAACATTTAGTTTGTGTCCCAAAAAAAGAGGATGATATATAGATTGGTGTGTGGCTCATCGATGATCCGTAGGCATTCTTTAAATGTGTTGATGTGATCCTTTTTGCGATAATTGTCTAATTGACAATAATATTTCAATATTCTAGGAACAAAATTAACTCTGTCTTATTTATTCATGCTTTTGATTCGTTAAGGATACAAAATATCTGGCTCTTTCATTCATATATGTAAGCATATATCTTGGTCTTGCATTTTCTTACGTTGTCGAAACTGCCTCGAATCAATATAGTTAATTTTAGAGTTATATGTTGTGCTCGCGCAGAGGCTTGAAACTTATGTGTTCGAGATTTTAATAATTTTTGAGTTACTGGTTCTAATGAATAATTTATACATGTTTAATAAATTTTATCAAACAAATACAGGGTTTGAACCAAAGTTACTGAGTTCGGCCGAACGCATAACTCGCTCTCTAGCTCTGCCCCTGTGCACACGGTGTATTCAGTTTTTATGCTATAAGATTAGGTTGATATGCAATAACATGTAATTCCTCGTAGAAAATTAAATATAATTTTGTAGCTATGAGTGCTACAGACTACAGACGGTCTAACGAGAGGAATGGAAGTGATTGACACAGGAGCTCCTATAAGTGTTCCGGTCGGGGAGCGACTCTGGGACAAATTTTTAACGTGCTCGGAGAGCCTGTTGATAATTTAGTGCCTGTAGATACTAGTACAACGTCCCCTATTCATAGATCTGCGCCCGCCTTTATACAGTTGGATACAAAATTATCTATTTTTGAAACAGAAATTAAAGTAGTAGACTTAAAAATCCAATTTTAATATGTTGTTACTAGTTAAGTAAAGTTGATAATGTGAATATTCTTTACACTATCACTTAAACTAGGGAATTAAGGTCAAATATTTAGTATTGGACGTCTAAAGAATTTTATGTACTTCAAAGAAACTTGGGTAAATTCTTAATTACATGACTCAATGGCAGACTCACCAACAAAATCGTCGGTTGTTCAGAAGCTTACATAAGGACCAAAAAGACAATGTAGCAGACTCAAGGGCTTCCCACGATAAAAAGAAATGCAACTCAGGCTCAGCAGTCTAAAAAGTTATCTGCCAAGTGCCAACCATAGATTTTTTATTCTTTTTTTTCAAAACGTATTTGTTCATGAAATTTTTGAGATTTTTTTGAAAATGAGTTTTTCAAATCAAAATTTTCAGAATTTTTTTTCCGCTCATAAAACTGCATTATTTTTGTAACAATACTGAAACTCCTCACTATATTAATAACGACTGAAACACTAATTTTAACTTTGATATAACAGTTGCAACTCTCAAACTACTGAATTACAATAGAAACTACTCAAGTAACAAGAAACTAAGGACAAATATAAGAAGAAAGATGAGAAGCTAGACTCAAAATTGGGGATGAGAGGACTGACTTTTTTCCAACAATATTCGTAAACCCCCAAAATAACCGACCAGTCCCTCTTTTAACAGAAGCACCCTTACGTCAAATACTCAACTTGGATCCCAAATTAACCTGCCCCTATTACTTGTTCTCAACCCAAAAGCTCTTCCCAATCCAAGTTACTTGGGCGGTGGTAGGTTCATATTAATACTCCCGTCCTCATTAAGAACCTTGTTCTCAAGGTTCGAGTCAAGAGCGGTGCTACTCGCGAGCTCCCAACCCATTATCACAAACCAAGGCATGCTTTGTGACTTGACCAAAAATGTGATCTGATGCCTGTTATGAACTGATCATAACTTTGGTCATTCTGACTAATTGTTCTATGAAAAACAAGGAAACTTTTTCCTAATTGTTGAATGGATCAAGTGGTGAAACATGAAGTTTAATGGTAAAAGTTGGTATGAAGAAGATGAAAATGGCGGTATTAGGCCAATTTGTCGTGAACTGTGGACTGAATTTGATGTACATGGGTCAGGTAATGGGCAAAAAATTAGGAGTGGGTTTTAATTGGATCCGGTTATTGAAACAAAGGGTGGATCCTTCTTGAACTGCCACGTGGCATTCCATTAAAATTAAAGGTATATTTGTGTGATAGTATAACGATAGGGACTCCAATGGCCAAAATGGTGTAATAGAGGATAGGATTAAACAATATTTGAAAGTAAGGAATATATTTGATCCTTTTTTGTTTTTTTATATGTACTATTAGTTTTGCTTTTATGATATGTTTCTATATATGTTAATTGTTCTTCAATTCTATTACTACGCCCTTTTATGTAAGAAAATTTTGTATTCTCTCTGTTATTTGTAAAGTTGAACAAAGAAAAGATTTTAGAAATTTGTGGTCACAAATATGTCAAAAAAAAATCATTTATAAATTAAAAAATAGAAAAAGAACTGGTGATAACTATAAATATATTTACGTCTCCAGCGTCCATTACTTTTGTTTTATTTGTTACTCCTTTCGCTCCATTATTTAATGAGTATTCAAAATATTGTGCAAGGTCCTTGTTAATAATTATCGCTCCAAAATGGAAATTAATGGTTTAATTCCTCCTTTTTGACAATTGTGTGGAAAAGTTGTTAGTAGATACAATAATTAAGCACTCGAACTAATGTGAGTATATGACTATCTCCAATGGGTTCGTATCAGACCTTAAAAACAGATACAGAAAATGGTCTTACCACTTGGTTGAGTGATCTTTAAGAGTGAGTTGTTGATTAAATTTAAGTAGCACACAATTAGGATCTTGGCATGTTTTTAATACTGATAGTATCTATCTACCCCTCAAGCCAATTGTAGCAATTGTTGCACCCATTGATTTTGCACCTTCTGAAGGATATAAAAGTCTGTATATACTTAATAGTAGAGTACACTACTCACTGTTTTAATAAAAGAGAGTGAACAAAATCATTGCCTATTTCGGGACAAGAAAGCTAGCAATCAGTGAATCAAGGCTAGTTCCCAATAGCAAATTGAGGAGCAGGGAGGTGAATGATGAGCTTGTCTACTACTCCCTTCAGGCTGATCCAAAATAAGTGGTTTTTTTCCAAGAACGAATTAATTAATTTTTCCTACATTGCCCTTGGAGTAAATAGTATTAGAATATGTGTTGGAAGTGTTTATGTGAAGAAATAGTAAAAGTTAATATAGCCAATTTCGCTGTTAATTAATGTTAAAAGGTAAATTTCTTAATCTGTGTGAAGACAACCAAAAATCCACTTATTATGAACCGGAGGGAGTAATGTTTTATGACGGGGTTAGAAATTTTGGGGTATGGATGCATTGGAACAACTTGAAAACCTGGATAAAAGACAAGAAAGTGACCACAAGACTAGAGAACAAATTGTTCAATTTCCATCTTTTAATTTATTGAACCAGACACCACATAACATATTCACATTTAGAGTGTACAACACATTGTTCTCCCATTAACAAATCTCTCAAAACAGATGCAAAACAAGAAATGAAACACAGAAGAGCATAAATGTAAACTGAGCCCGTGTACCAACTTTCTGCCCTTGTCAATCTACACACTGGAGCAGGAGGTAACAACAAAAATGAACAGAAAATCTCAACATGTCTGACTTTCGGGATTGGTAGGAGGAAGTGGTTTGGTAACAGCAGCCAAGATATCAGCATAACCAACAAATCCAACTAAACGGTCCTCATTCTCGGCATCTGTAACCCATACATGAGTTGCCCGATGTGACAACATCTGAGCCATGACAGCAGCCAGCGAGCTTGTTTCTTTACATGTCAATGGCGCACTTCTGCCCCGATACATGCTCCTAGAAAAACTTAAATTTGGGTTTGTTGGATTGCTGACAAACCCAATACTCCTGCTGCTAAATTTTTTTGGCCTAGTCGTACCACGACTATTGGCTGTATTTGTATTTGCTACCATAGAATTGACTGCAAAATCAGGTAGCGATTTTAAGGTAATATTATCCTCAACCCCCATCACAAATTGTCCCGCTGAAAAATTAGCCAAGGCCCACGCTGCAGCCAAATGATCACACTTCCACAGTTTAGTGGCAGATATCTCGCCAATGATTTTAGTGTAATCATCTGCAACAGGCTCGATTACTGCAACCGCAGGAGGATCCTTTGGCAGTGTTTGAGTGGCATCAATCGCTTGACGTGATGCTTCTATTGAGCAGTAGTTTGGGTTAATGACTCCAAGGGAATAAATAGAGGAGAGAGGGATAGGGGCTAATGCACCAAGGCAACCAATAATGAAACGGATGATATCTTCTCTTGATAGGCAACAAAATTTGTCACGAATGGTTGTAGACGAAGAAGGTGACGGTCGGTTGGCATTGGCAGCAGGATTTGAAGTATCGATGTTCTTTAGCCATTTGCCATTGTAAAGAATTGAAAATCTCTTGCTCATGCCTCGCCATACAACAATTTTAGGAACTAGGAGTCGTTTCACACCTTGCTTCATCATCTCCAGAGCATCTATCAATCTGCAACAACAGTGGATCAGCAATATATCAGTGTAAAGAATAGTTCAGAAGAATTTTCATTGTCCTCACTTTCCAGGGGAAAACTCATTGAATAGTTCAACTTCCTCTCACCTTCCAGGAGAAAAAAGATACAAATCCTTGATATCTCTTTAGTATTTTCTTTCTTTTCGTAACTTGTGTACGAAACAATGAATATAGCTAACTTGCTTGATCTACTAGTCATAATAGTTGAGTCTTATAGGTAGTCCTATGGAACCAAAATGCATATTTTAACCAAATGTATGTTTAATCCACGATTTCATGAGCAAAGCGAAAATGGATAGCACTCAGAAAAGTCAAGAGTCAAGACTAGGATCCTTAATCATCCTTAGATTGTAGATATATAACTGACAATAAAACACACAACAGAAAAACATGATTTCGCAAATTCCATACAAAGATGTTTACATGCTTTCACAGCAATAACCACCAGCACTATCCCCTCCCCCCCCCCCCCCCCCCCCCCCCCCCCCCCCCCCCCCCCCCCTTTCCCAAACAGATGAATGCAGCTCTTTGGGTGAGTGCAGAGTACTCATGGATCAAGATCCTTCCTTTTCTACTTCTTTTTTCAGGAGATATGATTCTTTCTTTCTTCTTCTAATATTTGTTAAGGGTGGAAGCAGGGGGTTAATGCTACTACTAACCAGAGACAAAACCTGCACTCTGCAAAAATACTAAAGGAAAAGTTACTCAACGAGAGTTTTGGTGCTATTCTTAAAAGTTTCCCTACCATTTAAAAGACAAAATCCACACATTTATCTTTTAGATTCCATTATGAAAGAACAAGGTTCACGAAACCAAAAGTTTGCACTCTACTCTTCCTTCTCCGAGCATGAATCCTCCAACAACTGAGAGACCCAGAATTAAACAATGATATCAACCAGTTGATTAAACCATGCATGCCTAATCATGAAGCTTTCTACTCGGTTCATAAACATACATGACATCGCTTTTGTTTGCTTGGGGATGGTGAGAAGGACAAGAATTTCAAACCAGCAGAGAAGAGGGAAAGATGAAACAGCTATAGTCGTTATTTAGCCTTTCTGCAATACATGGTGCAGCTTGATTAAGATGAATCTCATACACAACAAGCACTCAGTGTTGCCAAAGGCAAAAAGCTCTAAAAAGCGCTCCAGGTCTATTCGGGCTTTAAGCGTAATCCAAGTGTGTGCTTCAGTAGAAAAAGGCACAATGAAGGAAAGAAATAAATATTTGTAATTCAAAGAAAAAAAGTAAGAAATTCACTCTTAATGTTTTTCTTAACAACTAATACACTTATTTGCCGATTATTGTTGGATTTTAGAACCACTTGATTCAGGATAGAACTCGTGAGTAATAAGGCACACGCATTAGTACCTTGCCTAAAGCGAAACTTAAGCGAGTCGAAGTGCCCTCCCAAAGATTTTTGAGCTTTAGGGCTTAAACCTTAAATGAGCCTTTGACAACATAAAGATCCCAAATAGACACCTGATTCAGGAGAAGAGGTATAAGGTGCCTGATGCTAGGAAATTGCAGAGATAAAAGAACTAATAGGTAATTTTTTCTCTACATATGGTAAATGTCGGGAAGAAAGAGAACTTGACATCAAGTACTTGTTTCTAAAGTTATCTGGTTTATGTACACATTTGTTATCAGATACTCCAAATTCAGCCAAAGATGTGAACTTAAGTTGATGGAGAATGAGTCCCCTCTTTAAAAACTCGCAAGCTATACACAATGACCTCAAAAGCTAAAAGAGCAGTTGCTAAAAAGGAAGTCAAGGGAAGAGATTTTTAGGATCAAACTTTCACATGTTAATTCAAAAGGTACCCAAATTGTGATGGTTGCCCATTCCAGAAAAGGTAATCATGTAACAACCAGCAAAATGGCACCCAAAGAGGGCTAAGACAGGGCGATCTCTGCAGAACTTGGCTGGATCCGAGGCTTCAGAATTAACGGATGCCAGGTTTCTCGCAAATTATATTCAACAATATAATAATATTGTGTGATGCTGAGAAGGAACAACTATGATATTTAAAATCAACTAGTAGACAATTGAAGCTGTTAGTTGACACCACATAAACTTGGCAAAAAGCAGCATATTCTCAGTGAATGCAGACAGCCAAATTACTGAGTTAGCCAGAATTTTGGGATGTCAAGTGGGCGAATTCCCTGCAACATACTTCGGCCTTTCACTAGGCTCCAAGTACAAAGACTGCAAGGTGTGGTGAAACATTACATATCATTTAGGGGGGCGAGTGACACTTTTAAAAAATGTTTTAGATGGAATTCTAACATATGGGAAGGACTTCTTGTGGGATGACAGCCAGGAGAGAAGGGAGACTCATTTTGTTGGATGGCTTAATGTCTTGAAAAGGAAAAAGGAAGGGGGACTGGATATCTGAAATTTAGGCCTAGACAACAAGAACTTTTACTGTATAAACTGCTAAGGAGATTTGGAATGAGAAGGATGAGTAATGGAAAATGTCATAAGGGGGAGATGCTATATAGAGGATCAGTGATGCTCCAAACCTGTGACAAGCTCATACGATACAGGTCTGTGGAAACACATAAGAGGTTTATGATCAGAGTTTCTGGCACTGACAGGGATGCAGATTGGAAATGGCATTCAAGGCCAGAATGTGGCATGATATATGGATTACCATACCCCATTCAAAGAGATAATTTCCGAAATTTATGTTCTGACAACAGATAAATTATGATACAGCAGCATAAAGTTGCAGAGACGGAATCTGGATCCCGAGCTTAAGGATACAGAGATTCAGAGTTGGAAAGTACAACTCTGCTGTTGAAAATGCTAGAGAACGTGCAACTTCTGGAAACATAGACATAGAGGAAAGCATTGGATAATCAAGAAAGATGGCACATTCTCGCTCATATTATCAGTGGTTAACGAAGAGTGGTACAGATGAAGCAATTTCAGCTTCTTCGAAGATAACTGAAGACAAAAGATCCACCCAGAGTCGTATGCTTTGGATGGATGGTGACATAGAAAAAAGAAAAGTGGATTTAATCTACACAGTAGATGCTTTTTATCCGATGATAGTCCTGAAACTGTAGAAAAATTATTTTCCTATTGCAACGGAACAAGGTAAATTTGGAGCATGTTCCTAAATCCTTTGGCATACATTGGGTGTTTAAAAAGGAATCCTAGAGAACCAACACTGGAATGGCAACGTATGAAGGCAAAGAAAGAGCAGAGACACTTGTTAGAGGACCACCCTACATTATGCATTTTTTTGAACTGTGTGGTTGAAAAGTAATCAAAAATGTGTTGAAGGGAAAGCAACAAACCATTACTATAACAACAACAAGAACATATCCAGTTTAATCCCACAAGTGGGATATGGGGAGGATAGAGTGTACGCAGACCTTACCTCTGCCTTGTGCGGGTAGAGACGATGTTTCCGATAGACCCACGGCTTAAGAAAAGACGACAAGGGAGCAATAACAATAACAACAAAAAGTAAACAACAACACGGTAATAGAACAACCGCAGCAAAACAAACAAGAGTAGGGATAAGAGTGAGAAACAGAAAGAAAACTAAACATAACGAAATACAAGAGCAATATCAATACTACTGGTTTGTGAAAGAAATACGCTAAACTACCTACTATCGTTCGACTCTAATCTTCGACCTCTACACTCTCCTATCCAGGGTCATGTCTTCGGTAAGCTGAAGTTGCGTCATTTCCTTGCCTAATCACCTACCACCAATACCTTTTAGGTCTACCTCTACCACTCCTCATACCCTCTAGGGCTAACCTCTCAGGGAAAGTGATGTCCCTCCTTCCGGCATCTTGTCCTCCACGGGAGCCATTCCTACCTTGTCCCTAATAACTTCATTCCTGACCGAATCTCTCCTGCTATGCTCACACATCCATCTCAACATTCTCATTTCTGCCACTTTCACCGGTAAATCCTTAAAATTAATTCACTGAAGCTTATTAAGCCTAGTTGACAATTATGAGAACGTGTGAATTAATCTTGCCCGATCGTGTTTCGGTTGCAAAGGAGAAGCATAGATAAACTAAAATTCAATCACATGAAACACTGCATCAGTCAACCCTCCAAACTTAAACTAAGTTTGCTTAATTTCTAACTTACAAAATATACGAGGCTCCACTAATCAATCAATCGACTATGTATACACACACCTGCGGAACCCTTTGCTATCCTTTCAGTCTTATGGTATTTCAATTTCTTCTTGTATCCATATCACTTGGCAAGCAGATATCCACTAAAGATACAAATTGCAAAACTCAAGAAGTGAACAATTACTTAACAAGCCAAATTTATTAATCATATTTCACTAAGTTTTGCTACTAACACATTATTTCCTCCGTCCCAATTTTACATGGTGCTCATTTCATTTTGGAATGTTCCGAAATGTTTGACACCATTTTATTTTATACAACTTTCAAGTTTATCAAACTATTCAAATTTGAAATCTTGTTGTGATGTTCTTCTCTACCAAACAGCAGTTATTTAATTCATTCTTCTTCGACTAACATTAATATAATAACATATATGACAATAACATCTTAAACTTTGTGTAAAGTCAAATACCGTCATATAAAATAGAACATGCAATCCTATGCAAGCTGCTAGAACTCAATGATCAAACATAAAGGATTTGCACAAAGAGCAAAAGGCAGTTTATATACCTTGTGGCAGGATCAAGCTCCTTGAGCAAAGAAGGATCAGGAACCACAACCTCAGAAACAGGAGTCTTCATTGCTTTCTCCTGATCAACCAAACATTCCTCTCTGGCCAAGAATGCAACAATATCAAGTGAAGTCAAAATACCCACAAACCTTTTTGCCCTCATTTCTGAATTCTCAATTACACTCTTCTGAGATCTCATCTTCCACACTGGTATACCACATTCTGTAGACTCCCCAATTGCCTTAATTGCAGCCTCCACTGTTTGTGTCTCACTAAATTCCACTAACTCTGGCTTCCCCACTGTCAGATCCCCCACCACATGGTACAAAAACAGTGATGCCATTTCCACTCAAAATTGGTTCTTTTTTCTTTTTTCCTTTTTTTTTTTTAACTAAAAAGGTTGTGTAATTTTTCCAAGATTCGTATAATATGCTCAAGATTTATCTGAATCTTGGATTGTGAAAAAAAGATCTGAATTTTCGTGATCCAGAAAGAAAAGTTCAAATTTTGATAAAGGGTATCGACAAAAGATGCAATTTTTCCAAATGGGTCAGAGGAAATTCCAAATCTCTTTGAATATTCCACGTAACAAAACAAAAGATAGTGAAAAAAGAATATCCTTTCGAAAGGACTTATAAGAGGGAATGGAGGAAGATAAGGAGAAGGTGGAAACGGGTAATGCGGAATCTGATAACAGTAACAATACTAAGAGGAGATAAGACTACAAGATTGGCCATGGATTAATTGATAATTCAACAAAGGCAAAAGCCAATCCATGACAACAAGAAAAGTTCTTGAAATTCAATTTCCTTTAAACAGATTTTCCAATTTCTGAGTAAAATTTTCTGTCTCTGAAACAATGGAAGAAGGCAAAGGAGATTCTAGAATAAGAGTATTTAGTGGAGAGGAGAGATGAGGTAAGGTCAAATGGTCAACTCAGATAGTGAGGTGTCTTAATAATTGAGTAATCATAGGAAAAATGATGGAAAATCGAACACAAAATGGAAAAAGATAATTATGAATTTTGGGCATGGGATTATTGAGTACTAGTGAAGCAAAGGCTCTCCGGCCCAACATTGTAATTAAAAGGGAAATTATCAGTTATGTACATTTACAAGTAGTTTATTATAAAAAATTGTCAATTGATAAAATATTAGTTAAATTAGTCAATTAGTTATTTGTTGCAAAAAAAATATTAAATTTTTGCTTTGTTTTGAGTGGGTGTTATTAAAATAGATTGGGCATAACTTAAAGAGCTTGAATCTCAGTTTTGGGATGATTTAGTGAAGTTTTGAGGTGGTTTGAATCGAAAATTCGAAGTAAAACTGAACATGAAAAAATGATATGTGTATCACACTGTGTATCACATGTATATCCATGTATACCTGTGTGTGAGATACATGCGTGATACATGTTTGATACATGTGTTGCATAAGACTTTTTTGAACTCGATTTAGTTACGAATTTTGATACAAAATCAGTTTAAATCACCTCCAATCTTCCTCAAATTTTGTATATTGACTTATCTATATATTTTTAATGAATTTCAACTATACCCATTGAAAAAATTCCTTTTTTGCTTAGATTTTTGGAATATTGTATATATTTTTGTATTTCATCACCTTATTTGCTATCTCATCCATGAAATTTCCTTTTCGTCGTGTATCTAGTGATGCTAATCACGCTTAAAAATATGGAAGGTGATATTTGCATGTGATTCTTTGAAAGAAAGAACCCTATTATTTAGTTTTTCAATTTTTGTTGGTTAGTTTTGGTAAATCTATAACTAGTGACTAGAGATTGGTAAGTTGAGATTTATTTGGGACATTTGTGTAAGTTTTCCTAATTAAAAATGTGATGAAAAAAGAAGAATCTAATGTATATCAATTTTATCTAGCCACATAAATTTTGTCAAAATTTTTAGAAGAATAAACCTAAATGACTGTCCATCAAATTGCTTAAACTAAAATAGCCGTCGAATATATAATATATGTATAATTTATATATTATATGTGTATAATTATGTATAATTTATGTATAAGGCTAGAAAAAGTAAACAATAAATTTAGGGGCTCTTTGTGTATTTTTAATCAATGTTCTCAAGTATCAAGGAAAACCCTTAGAAAATTTTTAAATGCTTAGATGTGCTTCTCTATTTTAGCTAATGAATATTTACTCCTTAAAATATTCTTTATGTTTTAACTTTCTCTAGATTAAGCATTATATACTAATTGGGGATTGTATAATTTTAGCTAAAATTTTAGATAAAGTTATAAATAATAAATATATATTTTTTGAGGGAATATCAACACAAATTTGCATCATTTCTTATTTCTGTAGGATAATCAAATCAGTTTCAAGTGCTAGTAATAAAAATAGACATATCAATTGCAATTCAAAAGGTAATTAACTTAAGTTATTATTAATTATCTTTTTTACATAACATAAATATTCTAGTGATCCGATCCATTGAATTTAGGATGAATAGCAAATACATCTTAAATTAATAACTAAATTAGTAATTAACTTAAATATCAGCATAAACTCATGATAGTATAAGGTTTAATATGTTAGACATAATACCGTAAAAGTTAAAATAGAAAGTAATTTAAAGTTGTAATTTAATATAAAATCTCCAAGTAACTTCTATTTAGTTAATCATACTTTTGTTAGAAGAAAAAGGTATGCACATGCCTTCAAATGAAAGAATTGTCGTACAAAATACTTTTATTGTTTGAAAACATCGACAACTACTTAAATTATAAATTGTTATATTGTATTTACTTTCTTCATGAATTCATAATGTTTAAAATTTTAGATGAATATGAATATTAATTATTAACTTACTTGTGCAGTTAAATTTCAAATTAGTACATATAATATATTTTTATGCAAATATTTCTGCTACGCTTTAACTTGTCAATTTTTATAGTGAACAATTAATTTAACATATTTTTTATTCATACTCAAAAAATTATTAGTTCTTGATGGCATAAAATAAATATTTAATTGAATTCTAATAAAATTTTCTTTTCAGTTTCTATGGTTGGAATGAATTAGCTACCAAAACGTATTTGTATATTTTATGCAAATATGAAACATGCAACTTTTAAGGAAAAGCGTGTCTTACTATTTGTATATGCATTCTGCTATTAGATTAGAAGTAGAATACTAATCTACAGTCATCCATGAATAATATTTGAATACTAAAATCCAATATTTGCAAATACATAGTAACTACCAATATTCAGTATTAAACTTTTATTACCAAAATTAAGGTGAAATATTTAAATACTTCATCAAATAAAATAATTATAATCTTCAATTCTATTAAAGTAAAACACAGACGAAATACAACTTAAAGAGATTTTTTTCTTTTAAGTTCGGTCAGTTATCCAAATGACCGCTAAAATAATAAGAAATAAAATAAACAACGTAGCAAAGTTAAACATGCGTTAAATTTGGTCCATTTTCGGTTTTTTTTTTTTTTGAAATACAAAGGACAAATTAATTATTTTTCCGAAAGTTGTCCTTGGACTAAAGAATTTAGGAATAGTTATTATACTTCTAATGAACAAATTAATATTAATATGGTTATCAATTAAAGTCAATCGGAGAGAGAACATGTTATTTTTCGGTATAATTATTCAGTGTAAAAACTGGTAGAACTGTTGTTATGGCTTCAAACTTAATGTTTACTTGTGTAGAAATATATACTCTGCATCTATAATTTTACTCTTATTGAGAGTTTTAGCGATCTCTAAATGAGAATGGAGAGCTAGGTGTGAAATGTAAAATCTTTGTGGGTCCCCAAGGTTAGATGAGTGGCTGTTTCATAAAGGCTAAACGTAGCACGTGGAATGAAAATTAAAGCTGGACCTACACGTCGATGTTAGTGATTGTAGACAATACTAGTAGGGATAGAGCCCGGCCCAAGATGAATAAAGCTATATTATTTTGAACAAGAAATAAGTTTGTATCTAGAAGAGAAATAGAAGATTACACATCTGCTACAAAAATGAACTAAAGCTTTCTTCGGTGGGAGTTTCGAAAAGCACCGTTACTCTTAAAATAAAAAATAATTAATCAATAAGTTAACACATGCTTCATCACCTACTATCTAATGTATAATATGGAAGAATGTACATTCATGTCGTTTGTTAATTAGCATTTATGATTCCCAACATAGGATCAAACTACAAGTAAAGGCAAATAATAACAAACGACCAAAGAGTACAAGCTAAAAAAGAACACCTGAGATGAAGAAACTAAAACAGGCATGCACTTTAATTAGATAAAGCACTCACCAAAAATTAATTTCTTGAAATGATCCATGATTTTCAACAATAATATGATACGTCATTTTTGCTTTCTTGTATACTAATAAAGCAATCAACTACTCATTTCCGAACTAATTGGATTAGTAATTATTTCATTCTAACAGTGAGTTCATATCAATAGCTCTTTGAACCTAATTATCCCAAGCCCAGAGAAAATGTATTCTGTTAACACACTTCTAGGTTAACATCCTACCGATTTTACTGTAGACAATTTCCAGCACAATGCATCGCTAAGGTCATCTTAAGTTGATTTTTCAGTGTCAATAAACCGAAAAGAAGATTTTATTTAACCACCAAGTTGATAGTTTACTAAGGCAAAAATTAATTATAAAAATATATATCAAAACAGTCTGTGAATTATGAAAATAGAACAAGAATCCGTCCCAATACACAGGACAACCTCAGAGAAATATGTCAAAGCCCCAAATACCCCAGTTATCGCCAAACAAACTGGCAGAAAATAATTGAATCAACCTCAACGCACAAATGAGAAGACAAGAAGCACAGAAGCTAATAATTGGAAAATTAATTGGCATAGAACAAAGATAACAAATTCAACATTCACCTAAGATGAAGAGGTTAGAGATCGAACAAAGAAACAAAGGTATTTGACGATATATACGATCAACAAAAAGCATAGTACAAGCGAGGAAAAAAACATAACAAATAGTTAGAAATTGAAGCGGTCACCCCGTCCTTTCTAACTCAACTGATAAGGTTGGTCATTCAAGTGTTTTTTTCTAACACATAAACAATAGAGAAGACAGAAATATGCATAAGAAATTTAATAGATATGGTAATTCATTGATGAATTTTCCCAAACACCTAGAGAAATTTAATAGAAATGGTATTTATTCAACAATTTTCTCAAATATTCCTAAGATAAATACAGAAAAAGATGAATCAAGAGATGGTAGAACGCATACCTACCAGAAAATACCGCTGACGGAACATACGACAGTACAAACTTGAGAGCAAGAGGAGAGAGTTTTTGCCCGTTACTTTTCTGGAGATGGTGTTAGTTCTCCACGTTCATTCGAGATTTAGCTGAGAAACCAGGGGTGATTCCACACGCGAAACTGGAACTACACGTGTTAAGCACTTACGCTATATAAGCGACTGACTGAATAGCTTTGAAATGACAGAATTATCCTCATATCAATTTTTATTTTCACGGAAGCACACATGTTGACCTTGAGGTGCCTTTTAAAGATATATACGATCAACAAAAAACATAGTACAAGCGAGGAGAAAAACATAGCAAATAGTTAGAAATTGAAGCGGTCACCTCGTCCTTGCTAACTCAACGAATAAGGTTGGTCGTTCAAGTGTTTTTTTCTAACACATAAACAATAGAGAAGACAGAAATATGCATAAGAAATTTAATAGATATGGTAATTCATTGATGAATTTTCCCAAACACCTAGAGAAATTTAATAGAAATGGTATTCATTCAACAATTTTCTCAAATATTCCTAAGATAAATACAGAAAAGATGAATCAAGAGATGGTAGAACGCATACCCACCAGAAAATATCGCTGACGGAAGAAAACATACGACAATACAAACTTGAGAGCAAGAGGAGAGAGTTCTTGACCGTTACTTTTCTGGAGATGGTGTTAGTTCTCCACGTTCGTTCGACATTTAGCTGAGAAACCAAGGGTGCTTCCACACATTAAAACTGGAACTACACGTGTTAAGCACTTAAGTTATATAAGCGACGGACTGAATAGCTTTGAAATGACAGAATTATCCTCAAATCAATTTTTATTTCCACGGAAGCACACATATGACCTTGAGGTGCCTTTTGACGATATATACGATCAACAAACAACATAGTACAGGCGAGGAGAAAAATATAGCAAATAGTTAGAAATTGAAGCGGTTACCTCGTCCTTTCTAACTCAACTAATAAGGTTGGTTGTTCAAGTATTTTTTCAAACACATAAACAATAGAGAAGACAGAAATATGCATAAGAAATTTAATAGATATGGTAATTCATTGAAGAATTTTCTTAAACACCTCGAAAAATTTAATAGAAATGGTATTCATTCAACAATTTTCTCAAATATTCCTAAGATAAATACATAAAAGATGAATTAAGAGATGGTAGAACGCATACCCACCAGAAAATACCGTTGACGGAAGAAAACACACGACAGTACAAACTTGAGAGCAAGAGGAGAGAGTTCTCGACCGTTACTTTTCTGGAGATGGTGTTAGTTCTCCACGTTCGTTCGAGATTTAGCTGAGAAACCAGGGGTGCTTCCACACGTTAAAACTGAAACTACACGTGTTAAGCACTTAAGCTATATAAGCAACGGAGTGAATAGCTTTGAAATGACAGAATTATCCTCAGATCAATTTTTATTTCTACGGAAGCACACATGTTGACCTTGAGGTGCATGTTATTCCCTCTTATTATTAAGTAGTAATAGAGCATTTCTTGGTGTGTTCAACTTCAGATTGATGACATTGTTTGGTTCCATGAATTCCTATTTGAATTAATTTAATATGTACCAATTCATTGAAAATTCTTCCGAGGTCCTATGAACTAATAATTTGAAAATTTTGAATTTATACAAATATCTCATGTAAATACTCAGTAATAATTTGATTCAATATTTATGGTTATTTGATAGCTTTTTTAATACAATATTGGGTTGGAACTCGGAACAGAAGTTATTGAATTTATGTGAACCTATAAATAGCATAACATTTCGTTCAAGCAAAATGAGCATTTTCTAAAGAGTTAATTGGTTCAATCCTAGGATAGACAAGTTTATTCCATAGGATTAACTAGCTCATATAAATTAAAATCTCACCCCGTATATAAGATAGTTAATCCTAAGTTTTTCGTTTTTTTTCTCCTGATTTTAGTTATCTATGTAACTAGATGACCTCTAAGAGACACAAGAATGATTGGATAATTGTTTATAAGGATTCTTCCGACGTGTAAGTACATAGGAAAATTACACTATGAAATATTAACAAGATAAAAGTTTCTGACTCACTTATTGACTTGTTTAGGACCACAAATTTAAAAAATCTTTATTTTTTTCTTAAATTTTGTGCCAAGTCAAACATGTCCACGTAAATTGAAACAGAGGGAGTATGTTTTTCATCAAAAATAGCATTTCACTCGAAGCAAAGAATCGGTTCTTCTTGATCACATTAAAAGGATCCCTGCATCTAAATACAGGAAAACATGTTGAGGCTTTGTTCTAGATTTGATGAAAGTTGGAACGATATTTGCTCTTGTTGAAATTTGCATATGAAAATAGTTGTCATGAAAGTATTCAAATACCACGCTTTGTATGGGTGATGTTATAGATTTTCAATTAGATGGTTTGAAGTTAGTGAAGGTAAATTCTTGGAACTGGAATTAGTGCAAGACATTTGGATATGGTGTTCAGTTGATTAAGCTAGCCCAAATTTAACAGAACATAAACCTATATTGACAAATGAACACAAGAATTTGGAGAAAAATAAACATATATGTTGTTCTTTCATTCCTAGACATATACTGATCGAACATACTATGTATAATGATTTCATATCCAAAAAAAAAAAAAAAATTAAAAAAAAAGTCATTCCATTCAACAAAAGATCCACATCCAAGTTTCATAACTTTTGATTAAATTATTTTTGTAGGAATTTAAGAGCAATTTTTTATTTTGTTAATAAAATTCAGATTTAAGTCTACTTTTCTTAAAAAGAAAGAATTTTATTTTTTTTTAAAATAAAAATTGCGGGTGGAGTGCGGGGCGGGGCGGGTGGACGCGGGTGGAGTGCGAGGCGGGTTTAAATTTCGCGAGTTCAGACAGAACCCGCCCCGCACCCGCACCCGCACTGCCTGCCATTCCTATAAATGATATTCTTGAAGATAGGTGCAATTGCATACTCGTTGGCACCCAGGTCTGAGTTTGGTTGAAGAAGGCTACTATATGTGATACGGGTTGTTGCTCAAGAAGATACGGATAATTGAGTCACATGCAAAAGTCCCAAACCTTATGGAATACTTGAAACATGAGGAGTCTTATCAAAGAGGAATCTAACTATGAATAGGACTCCTACAAGATCACAAGTTGAAGCGTTTAAATACGATCTACTTTGGACTTCTAAAATTATCCTTTTAAACATCAACTGAAGAGTCATATGTCGTTTACTCCAGTCGAGTACTTGCATTGTATTATTCTTGAGTCAGTCTAGTAAATGTGTTTTATAAAATTGAGTTGTAATCAAGTGCCATAAAGAATTAGTGAGTTGGAGTGAGTGTTTGCTTTACAAGTTAGAGTAACTTGTAAATCAAATAGTCGTAGGAGTACTGGAGAATATTGAATTACAGTCTTATAATTAATACATTTTTGGCACATTGTTCTAGTAGAATTGAAGTTGAAATCCTACGTAGTAGGTCGTGGTTTTTGTACCCTTTGAGCCGGGTGATTTTTCACGTAAAAATCTATGTGTTTACTTTACTGCTTATTTACTTCATGTTTAAGGAACGCAACAAAAAACCAAGTTCTTTAGTAATTCACGCGGGCACTTAAACTAACAATTGGTATTAGAGCATGTTCTCTCATTCACACACGGCTAACACCTAGAGAGATCTTGGAAGAAAGATAAGTGCTCCACCCGAGATTAATGAAGACGATCAACTACCAGGTCACCCCTATTCAATGGAAATATTACAGTTGGTTGAAAGCAAGAATGGAAGACTTCCTAACAACTGATTACTATGAACTATGGACCATAGTGAACCAAGGTTCATTGATTCCTACTAAAAAAATGCACAAAATGAAACAGTTCCTAAGGACCCCTCTAAATTTGTGGCGGCATATTTCAGAATGATAGAGAAGAATGCAAAGGCTAAGAAAATCCTTATCTGTGGACTTGGTGCTGATGAGTACAATAGAATTTATGCATGCTCTGATGCAAAGCAAATATGTGATGCACTCCAAACTGTTCATGAAGGATCATACCAAGTGAAGAGATCAAGGATAGAGCTACTTATGAGAAACTATGAGCTCTTCTCCATGAAGGAGTCTAAGCTCATCCAAGATATGATGAATATGTTTACTATAATAACCAATGAACTGAAATCACTATGAAAGGTGTTTACCTCAGAAGAGTTGGTTAGCAAACTTCTAAGAATGCTTCCAGCTTCATGGGAATAAAAAAATCACTGCAATCCAGGAAGCCAAGGACCTGGAAAAAATCTCACTTGATGAGTTGGTTGGAAACTTAGAACTCATGACAGAAATATAGAACTGCGCAAGGAAGAACCAAAGAAGGATAAGGCCGTGGTTCTTAACGCGTCTAAGGATGATGAATCTGATAATGATGATCCTGATATAGCAATGTTTCCCAAGTTCAAGAGGTTCATGAAGAACTCAAAAGTGCACCCAAGAGAGAGGCCAATAGTAAGCCTAAGAAGATCGACAAAGCTAACTATGATGGGTGTGTAACACGCTAGATCACCTGTCCAAGGACTGCCCAAGTGGAAAATTGAGTGGAGGAAGAGCGAGCCCAAAAAGAGAAACGGGAGAAGATGAGAGAAAAGGGTTCCGACAAAGAAAAAACCCTAGGCAAAGGATTCACTGAAGCAATGAAGCAGACTTTCTTGGCAACATATGAGGATAGAGGAAGTGATAAAGAGGAAGAAAAGAAGGATGCAACTATAAGTCTCTATGTTGTAATTGATGAATATCAGGCTGTGGAGACAGATCCCCCAACACATCTTGGAATGAACATTGGAAGACCCCCTTTGCTTGATGAAAACCACTATGATGAATGGAAGCTTCGTATGGAAACATTTCTTCAGGACACTGACTTTGACCTATGGGTAATTGTCAGTCATGGACCAATTCTCCAAACCAAAATGGATAGTGAAGGTAACAAGTACAACAAAAGAGAAGAGGAATACAATGAGGAAGATCGTCAGCCAGTTCAGAAAAATGCCAAAGCAAAGGACCTGCTCTATAGAAGCCTATCTAGAAACACTCTCTTCAGAGTATCCTCTTGTATCTATGATCGTGATATATGGAGTACCTTGAAAGATGAATTTGGAGATGAAGGCATTGAAGTGGCATTGATGGCGATTGAAAAATCCAAAACAGAGGAAGAAGTGATAGGAATGATGGCCATGAGTGATTCAGAAATGAAGATGAAACAAACCAAAGAAAATGCAATGTTAAATAAACAACAGATAGCCATAATTGTGACCTTAATGAATGATCAGTTAATAAGGAATCTTTCATGTGTCAAACTTTATATCAAAGATCTTGAATGTGACAAAGCTAATTTATAGGAACATGTCAAAGACCTCAAGAACTAGGTTCTTGAGTTTACTTCTAAGAATGAGAAGTCTCCTGATATACATGGTAAAGGAAAAATGAGTGATCTGCAGGATAAACTTGAAAAGAAATTGAAAAGTGCTAAGGATAATCTTTGTGATGCTGAATGTAAAAATAAAATCTTGAAGGAAAATCTAGAGAAGGCTAATTATGAGCTCACTAGATTAAGTAAATGGCATAAATCTTCCGATGCCTTGAATTTGCTTAATGAAAACAGTATCTCTAACAAATCCGGAATTGGCTACAAACACTTGTTCCTAAGTTTGACCCAAAGTATGTAGGAATCTCTGACAATAGCATGTGCACTTATTGTGGAAAGGTAGGACACTTTAGAGACATTTATCCTGCGTTAATTGTTTAGTTTAGAAGCACCTTTGGTATTGCTAAAAATTTGCAGAAGGAAGAGGAGGTGAAGGTCAATATTCTTTTCCATACTAAGTGGATTAAGGTTAATAATAAAATATCTTCCAATCCTCTCCCCTTTTGGGCAAGAAGGGATCTGATTCATCCTTTTTCCAACAAAAAGGGACCCAAGCTTGTTTAGGTATTGTGAACTCTGGTGAAAGCTAAGGTGAGAGGGAACAATCAAGACCGGTATCTAGATAGTGGATGCTCAAGACATATGACTGAAGAAAAGAAAAACTTCCTTTCACTGACAGCCTTCTAACGAGGGAGTGTGTCATTTGAAAATGGAAAAAAGGGCCAGATAACAGGTATTGTTAAGGTTGGTAAGTCACTCTCTCATGCTATAGAAGATGTGTATTATGTGGTAGGTATTAAAAACAATCTTCTTAGCATCTCTCAAATGTGCGACAAAGGAAATGGGGTAATATTCAATTCCAAAATTTGCATTGTCTCTAAGCTTGATACTGATGAAATTATGTTAAAGGGTAAAAGACATAACAATGTATACAAGATATCGATTATGTCACTTCCCCAGAGTGAGAAAACATGCTTGAGTATAGTGGAAAATGATCCAGTGATATGGCATAGAAGATTGGGACATGTCAGTCTTTCTCAACGCAACAAGTTGGCACCAAAGGACTTGGTCCTTGGGCTACCTAAAGTTGAGTTCACCTATGACAAGGTATCTGATGCATGTGTTAGAGGAAAACATGTAAGGCCATCCTTTAAATCTAAAAAGGTTGTCAATACTTCTAAACTTCTGGAACTCCTTCACATGGACCTGTGTGAACCAATGAGAATAAGGAGAAGAGGAGGTAATGTATGTGTTTATGATTGTTGATGACTTTTCCAGGTATACTTGGACTTTGTTTTTGGGATCTAAAGATGAAACCTTTGATGTTTTTTGTGTATTTGTTAGAATGATTCAACAAAAACGGGGGTGCAAGTATTAAGTATAATAACTGACCATAGTACTGAGATATAAAATTCAAAATTCCTTGAGTTCAGTAGCTCACATGGTATTGACCATAATTTCTATGCACTAGAACTCCACAACAAAATGGGATTGTGGAAAGAACGAATAGATCCTTAGAAAACATAGGGAGGACCATGTTGATTGCTAGTGGATTGCCTAAGAGTTTTTGGGCTGAGGCAGTCAATACTGCATATTACCTGCTAAATAGATGCATGGTCAGACCCATTCTTGAGAAAACTCTTATGAGTTACTTCAAATAAGAAAACCCATGATCACTCACCTAAGAGCCTTTGGGTGCACATATTTTGTGCATAATAATGGAAAAGAAACTCTAGGTAAGTTTGATGACAGAAGTGATGAGGAAATTTTCTTGGGTTACTCTCCACATAGTAAGACCTATAAAGTTTTTAATGAAATAACTATGTGTGTAGAAAAAAATATTCATGTTATCTTTGATGAATCTAACAATTTAGCTGAGAAAGTATGCAAGATGAAGATTATGACATAGGACTCATTGGTGATATAGTTACAAAGGAATATGAACCTCCGTATGAAGATGGATCCAAAGACCACAAGGAAATTGACAGTGATCATGAGGAACAAGAACAAGAAAGAACTACTCAAACTACTGACCAAACTAATGAAGGCACACCCACTAAACCTATTCCTTTGGCTCATTCCCGAGGTTAATCTTCTCTAGGTATACAAATCAGACTATGGAAGCGTCAAATTTCATATCATCTTGTGAATATCAACTTTAATCCAAATATAGGGGTGAAAACCAGGTCTTCTCTAAGAAATCTATGTGCACTCACATCATTTCTCTCACAGGTTGAAACTAAGACCATCAAAGAAACTCTAAAGGATCCAGACTGGATCATATACATACAAGAGGAGCTAAATCGGTTTGAGATAAGCAAGGACCGACACTTGGTACATAGATACAAGAACAGAACTGTCATAGGTACCATATGGGTGTTCATAGACAAGCTGGATGGATAAGGAAATACCACAATGAACAAGGCCAGACTGGTGGTTCAGGGATACAATAAAGAGGGGGACATTAACTATGATGAGACGTTTCCACCTGTAGATAGAATGGAAGCTATAAGAATGTTGATAGCCTTTGTTGCCCACATGGAGTTCACCTTATATCATATGGATGTAAAGAGTGACTTTTTGAATGGTTATCTACAGGAGGAAGTGTTTGTGGGCAACAAAGGCTATCAGTGAAAGGAATTTCTTCACTTTCAAATCAGTGAAAGAGTGACAAACACTTCCTCCTTCAGATAACCATTCAAAAAGTGTGAAATCAGTGAAACTATGACTAACACTACCTCCTTGATTTGAAAGTGAAGAATTTCCTAACTATGTATTCAAACTGGATAAAGCTCTTTACAGGTTGAAACATGCTCCAAGAGCTTGGTATGAAAGACTCTCAAAGTTCCTCTTAGCCAACAAGTTTCTAAGAGGAAAGTTGAACAACACTCTATTTCTAAGGGGCAGAGGGAAGAATATTCTAATTGTACAAGTGTATGTGGATGATATTATATTTGGGGATACCAATGAAGCAATGTGGAAGGAATTTGCTGAGATGATGGGGAATGAGTTTGAAATGAGCATGATGGGTGAATTGAACTTCTTTCTGGGGCTACAAATCAAGCAAACACCTATTGGAACCATGATACATCAGTAGAAATATATCAAAGAACTACTGAAAAAGTTCAACATGGACTCCTCTAAGTCCATTGACACTCCCATTGCAACTACAACAAAGCTGGACCTTGATGAAGAAGGGAAAAATGTGGAACATAAACTATATAGAGGAATGATTGGGTCACTATTGTACAACAAACAGGCATGAAAATAGTATTTAGTAAGAGATTATGTGAAAGATTTCAAGAATATTCCAAGGAATCTCACCTGAAGGTTGTCAAAAAGATACTAAGATATCTCAAGGGGACCCCTGACCTCTATTTATCGTATCCCATAGGGTATAGCTTTGATATTGTTGGATATGCTGGTGTTGACTATGCATGTTTTCATGTTCACATGAAAATCACTTCAGGAACAACTCATTTTCTAGGTTCTTGTTTGATGTCTTAGGGAACCAAGAAGCAAAACGCAGTGGCCTTATCTACCATATATGTGACAGCAACATCCTGTTGTGCTCAGTTGCTATGGATAAGACAACTGTTAAGGGACTATGGAATATTTGTTAATTGTGCTTCCATTTTCTATGAAAGCATCAGCGCCATAAACTTTGCTAAAAATCCATGTCAACACAAAACAACCAAGCACATTAACATTAGACATCAGTTTCTATGAGACAATGCTAAAAAGGGGATTATCTCAATTAAATTTTGTAAAACTGAAGATCAAATCATTAATATTTTTACTAAAGCTCTGAGTAGGGATCACTTTGAAAAGAGTAAACTAGAATTAGGTCTAATCAACTCTTCCAACTAAGTTGAATCCCAGTGATTGGCTAGAAAAGGCAAAATTAGATATTGATAATTAAGTACAACGTGTTTGATTCAGCTTCGTGTTTGTATTAAGCTCACACACTTGGATGGAACATTTGGATGATAACTGTGTTGTATGATGCTAATATGGAGTGCTGAAACTTTATTGTAGAAACAAATAAGAGTTGCTAAGGAGTTGATTCTTTGACTGAGGCACGTGCCATGTTGTCTTAAGTCACCAAGACTTAATATCCTAAAATTATTGCTATGTTCAGACTTCTAATTTCGTTGACATCGCTTCCAATCATCTTCTAGTCAAATAGTAAGGGGGAATCCTAGTGCAATTAGAGTTCAATTACTCCTGAAATACTAACAGTCAAAGTAATTGTTATAAGAGTCCCATTAGAACTCAAATTTGGCCACCTTCTCTCTTCCAGTCAAATCAGGAGTAATGTCTTTAAAAGGCTCTTATGATCAGCTTCTTAGACCTCACTGTTTCCTTCAAATCCTAAGCAAGAATCAAGAGCAAATATCAAGAACTAATTCTACCTTTCTCTTCGTTGAGTCTCTTATCTGATCACCATGCCTAAATCCAGTCAAACCCTTTCTAAAGCCAAATCATCAACCAAGGCTGAAGCAAAACCCAAAATCATGAAGCCCAAGTCAAAGAAAAGTGCCAGGTAATCAAGGGAACCCACACATGTTTCTTCTTCTTCTTCTGTATCCTCCATTGTACCTGCATCATCATCCCATGTTCCTACTGCTCTTACCATCCCCACCTCCAAGAAAATCGGTCTAGAAAGTGCCTGATGCTGCTACGCAGATAGACACAATAGCCAAAGAATTTGTGGTTTAGGGGGAATCAGTGCCATCCATTACTGATCAGGTACAACATCTTCCTTAGAAATTAGATGTTATGGTATCTGCTATAGATGATACATCCCTAGATACTCTCCCACCCATAGGTGAGAAGAAACAAGTGAAGAAAATCATTGTAGAAAAGGGTGTAGGTGATCTGGGGAATGAGGTAGATACTACTGTTGTGGAGCTTGTCATTGAGGGGGAAGGAAGTAAAGAACCTATGCAAAAGGAGGCTTCTGATGGTCTTTCATTTAGTTGGACTGAGGATGAGGATGATGATGGGTGTGAAAAATAAGAAGAAGTTATGAACATTCATGAGGAGCATGGTGCTCAAAATATAGCCAATGAAGAAGAAACGAGTGAGAATGAGGGAACATCTGGAGATGAGAAGGAGAGTGATACATATGATAAGACCGGTGAACAAGTTAATGATTAAGGAGAAGAAGAAAATCATAGTGAAGAAGAGGACGACTCTAAAAGTGAGGGTCGGGATCAAGAAAAGGTAAGTGAGAGTTAATGAAGTGATGAAGAGAGTGAGGAAGAAAATAAGAATGTGAGTGAGGAATCTGAAGGCTCTATGACCATTGGGAACAAAATCATAGCCCCTTCAGAAGAAACTCGTGAAGAGACTAAGGCTTAAGAACTTGGGTCTCTATTAACTCCTTTAACTGGAGATGAAGAAGTTAGCAGTGCTGAAGATGATCTGCCACTATCTGAGGTAGGGAAGAAACCTAGGAAGACTTATGTGAAAGCTACAAAGTCAGCAGTCCCAACAAGGAAAGAAGTGGATCATCTTGCCACAACTCCTCTTACAAGGAGTAAAAGAAAGGTTGTCGATGAACAAGTCATTAAGGAGAAGTGCAAAGAAGCCAGGGAAAAAGGTCTCAATTGTGGAACCTATTGTTGAGCTGGATGAAGAAGATAAGTCTGACTCTGCCTTGCTAGCTAAGTCCTCTGCACCAAAGAGAAAGGTTTCCAAAGTTACAAAAATTGCTACCCTTTCTGCAAGCGCTAGTAGGGGTAAGACAAGAAAGAATGTGTTAGCTACAGTTGATCGACTCACAGAGTTCAGGAACAGAAAGGTGCTAAATGGGAAGATTCGTGCAAACACTGATGAGATGGGGATTTCTCAAATGGTTGAAAAACTTGAGATACAGGGGTGGAAGCACATGTTTGTCAAAGCTTTCCCTCGATATGTGTTCATGCTTTGGTGGAGTTTATGAAAATTTCAACTTTGATGGAAAGGTAGTCAAGAGTAAAGTAAGGGGATTTGAAATGGAGTTTGATGCTGAGGAGATGGGGATGCTTCTGAATATCTCTTCTTTGGGATTTGACAATTCCTTGAAGAAAACGTGGCTAGCCATAGGCAATGATGTTGACGCTGACATTGTGGTCACAAGGAAGTTCTCTCAAAAGTTTGAACTAGATGCTCCCCAGAAAATGTACAAGACTAATATGACTCCCTTCCACAAGTTATTGTTTCGTTTTGTTAATTCCTGCATTCTTTAGAGGTCTAAGAGAAGGCGTGAAGCTACTCTGCTGGACTTGGCTATGATGGAACTGCTTGACACTGGCAGACCTATCAATCTTCCTAGCCTGATTATAAGCATATGGAAAGAGCTGCATACACCTCCAAATCTAATCGTGATATGCCTTATGGTTTCCTGTTAACCGAGTTGTTTGACAAGCTCAACATTTCCTTACCTGAGCTTAAGTTTGGAAACCACAATGACGTTTTAGATATTGTTACCCTCCAGCAGTGCAGGTATGAGGAGAGCAAGGCTAGAGGACCCACAAGATCTGTTATTGTACCTGGGAGCAGTAGGGTTGCAGAGCTCAGTAAGAGGTTGGAGTTGGCATGCCAAGCTTCGTGAAAGCTTTGACCCCCTCTACTTCTCACCCATGAACATGTTCCTTCCTAGCGTCCTTAGTTTCTTTTTCTATTTTAGTGATGCATTATATTTTTTTATTTTTTCTTAGTCTGAGTAGTTTGCAGTATTTAGTTTATTTTATTCAACGGTTAAGACAAGGCCTTGGGATCCTTTTGGCACTACTTAATGCCCCTTCTTGTTCTACTTTACTACTTTGTATAATATTGGATCTTCAGCCTAGTCTGTTTGACTTGATATTTCATAAGCTTGTGTTGTATCCTGTTTGGCCTTCAACCTTATATTATCTGTGCTTAGTGCCTAACACTTTTTTGTTTTAGATGATGTCAAAAGGAGTAAGATAAGGTGTGATGACCCAAACGGTTATCCAGTGCTAATCTAGCTAAATATGCATTTTGAGGCTCTGAAAGCCTCCACTAATCTCACCTCGATATGTGTGCGTAGCCCGGGCGTGTAGTCGGGAAGCTTCTATGTGAAAACTTGATGAAAACACTGAAATTCTAATAATTAATTGACTAAAGTTGAGTTTGGTCAACATTTTTGGTAAACGGACCCGGACCCATGATTTGACGGTCCCGAAGGGTCCGTAGGAAAATATGGGACTTGGGCGTGTGCCTGGAATCAAATTCCGGGGTCCCAAGGCCGAGAAATGAATTTTTAAAGAAAATTATTTTCTGAAAAATAGTAAGGTCTTTGAAAATGAGAATTAATGTGAAAGCTTGGTTACCGAGCCCGTATTATGGTTCCGGAGCCGGGGACATGTTAAATATGATTATTATGTGTTGCATGTAAAGTTGGTTTTATTCCGAATAGTGTAGGTCGGTTCGGCGCATTGAAACCGAATTTTAAAACTTGAAATTTCTAAGTTTGATTCTAGGGGTTTTGAAGGGTGATTTTGAGTTTTAACGCTGTTTTGAGGGTTCCGAAGGCTCGAGCGAGTCCATAATGGGATTTAGGACTTGTTGGTATTATTGCACGGGGGGGGGGGGGG
>ML268729.1:36561-87938 GCA_005239495.1 Nicotiana undulata
GGGGGGGGGGGGGGGGGGGGAATCTGTATTAGAGGGTGGATTTGTAGCGGTAGTGGCTGAAGTAGAGGTGATCGTACTAGTTTCTGGAGGAGGATTATAACCGAGAACAAAGGAATCAAGCGAAAAGGCTTTGAGTATGTCCAAGGTATTTTCTTTCCAAAGACAATAGTTGTTTCGGTCAAGTTTGAGAGAAAGATTTGGTAGTTGAATAGTGGGGGAAGAACTGGACTGTTTTGCAAGGGACAACATGTTGCTGGAATTTTGAGAAGTGGCCATAGGGTCGATTGGTAAATCTGATACCATATAAAGATTAAAAATGAGAAAGAGTTTGGGAAAATAAGAGCAGATGCTCCTTCTGCTATTCTTACTCTAGTTTATATAGATTTTGTACATCTTTGAAGATAAATATAAAATTTTGAGATCCTTATCTAATACCTATTCTAAAGGAAGAGTAATCATTTTGTTACAATAGATAAGCTACAACAATAGAGTTCTAGATAGACTACAATGTGAATTCAAAACAGATGATACACTCTAATAAACACAAGGAATATTACACTTTTGAGGCAAACTTTAATATGGGAAAAAGAAGTTAGCTTTTACTTCATTTTAATTCATGTGATGTAGTTCGATTGAACCTGAAGTTTAAGAATGCAAAACTTTTGGAATTCGTAATCTTATATATGCCGTAGATTTTATAGCTATTAATTTTTTTTGTTAATAATACATGTGATAGTTAGGAGTGGCAAACGTGCGGGTCGGGTCGGGTCGGGTCGGGTCGGATATGATTCGGGTCAAAACGGGTAATGAAAAAAACGGATAAATTATCCGACCCGACCCATATTTAACACGGGTAATAAACGGGTTAACCAGCGGATAAAATGAGTAACCATATTATCCATTCATGACTTCACATTAGCCTCAAGCTCTAATATGAATTTGCTTCCCCTTGCAACAGAAAAATATTACTGAAATAATTTTTCAATAATTGTATTATCCATATTTTACCCATTTGGTTACTCATTTTTCTAATGGATACTATGGGTAATTATCCATATTNTTAACCAGCGGATAAAATGAGTAACCATATTATCCATTCATGACTTCACATTAGCCTCAAGCTCTAATATGAATTTGCTTCCCCTTGCAACAGAAAAACATTACTGAATAATTTTTCAATAATTGTATTATCCATATTTTACCCATTTGGTTACTCATTTTTCTAATGGATAATATGGGTAATTATCCATATTCGACCCGGTTTAAAAAATTCAGTTATCCAACCCATTTTTAGTGGGTTGGGTTGGATGGATAACTATTATGTTTAACCATCTTGCCAGGTCTAGTCATAGTTAAGCATTGTGCAGACCTTTTTAGATCTCTTATGTATAAAAGACATATCTCAAACGTGTAAAAGTAAATCTCCCATGTATAAAAAAAAAAGTAAAGTCATAAAACTAAAAACAAATTTGTAAAGAGCCAACAAACCAATTGATCCAATAAGCAATCCTGGAGCATGTTAAAATTTGCTATAAAAAACATGTCATTATTTTAGGTACGTACTAATAACAAAATGATACAAGAATGAAATAGAGGGATTGGAATATGTGTTATTTGTACATCTAAGCCCATGATAAGCAATCCCGGAGCCTGTCGGAATCCATAGGGTGTAAATTCTGATCTGTCAACATATATATTTCTGAAGAATTGACCCAAATAGCACCCACCTTATCACTTAAACTAAAATAGTCGGTGAGTATATAATATATGCGTAATTATGTATTACATGTAGATAATTATGTATAATCAATGTATAATCTATATATATGACTAGAAAAAGTAAACAATGTATTGGCTAACTATTTGAGTAAAGATCCCATTTCTGAACCAAAAATAAACATTGGATGGGCCTAGCAGGAATAGCGGGCTTATAACTTTGAATTGGGCTTGATTGTAATTGGGTGTTACATATGCTGTTCTTTTTGGGGCATTTGCATCCGTACCCGCTTTTTATGTCACATTTTAACTTATACCTGCTTTGCAAAAAAATTACAAGCGTACCCGCTTTTTCACGTAACTTCAGCATACGGGGCTGAAGTAGCAAAGGCAATAACGCAAAACTTCAGCATTCTAGTAGCCGGGCCTGAAGTTCAGCTCTAGAGCTGAAGTTTTTGTCTTTGTAATTGGGGAACTTCAGCTTTCTGTTTGTAACTGGCAAACTTCAGCTCTAGAGCTGAAGTTTTTATTTTTGTAACTGGCAAACTTCAGCTCTAGAGCTGAAGTTTTTGTTTGTAACCGGCGAACTTCAGCTCAGCGAGGAAAATGGGCTGAAATTATTTAAAAAGTGGGTACAAGGTAAAAGTTTTTAAAAAAATGGGTATAGGTTAAACGGAAAAGGTCCAAATATGCCCGTGAACTATTTGAAATAGGACAAATATGCCCGTCGTTAATAGTTTGACCCAAATATGCCCGAACCGTCCAATAGTTGTGCAAATTTGCCCTTTTTTTAACGGAAACAGTATTTTTTCTTTTCTTTTTTTTAATTAATTAAAATCAAAATATTTTTTTTCTAAAGCAATTTTTCTAAAAGTTTTTTTTTACTAAAAGCTGAAGAAAAAAAAGGAAAATATTTTTTTTCCAGTTTTTACAAAAGAACTGAAAAATATTTTCTAAAACAATGTTTTTGTAAAACTGAAAAAAAACAAATATTTTCTTTTTATCAGTTTTTAGTTTTAAAAAAAAAATCAGTTTTTTTCCAGTTTTTACCACTTTAGAAAATTGCTTTTCATTTTTAAAGCAATGTTTTTGTAAAACTGAAAAAAAACAAATATTTTCTTTTTATCAGTTTTTAGTTTTAAAAAAAAAATCAGTTTTTTTCCAGTTTTTACCACTTTAGAAAATTGCTTTTCATTTTTAAAGCAATGTTTTTGTAAAACTGAAAAAAAACAAATATTTTCTTTTTATCAGTTTTTAGTTTTAAAAAAAAAATCAGTTTTTTTCCAGTTTTTACCACTTTAGAAAATTGCTTTTCATTTTTAAAGCAATGTTTTTGTAAAACTGAAAAAAAACAAATATTTTCTTTTTATCAGTTTTTAGTTTTAAAAAAAAAATCAGTTTTTTTCCAGTTTTTACAAAAGAACTGAAAAATATTTTCTAAAACAATGATTTTTGTAAATTCTAGAAAAAAAAATGAAAAGCAATTTTCTAAAGTGGTAAAAACTGGAAAAAAACTGATTTTTTTTTTAAAACTAAAAACTGATAAAAAGAAAATATTTGTTTTTTTTCAGTTTTACAAAAACATTGCTTTAAAAAATTGCTTTTCATTTTTTTTTTTAGTTTTTACAAAAACAATTGTTTTAGAAATTATTTTTCAATTTTTGTAAAGCGATATTTTTCTAAAAACTGGAAAAAAATATTTTGATTTTAATTAATTAAAAAAAGAAAATAAAAAATACTCTTTCCGTTAAAAAAAGGGCAAATTTGCACAACTATTGGACGGTTTGGGTATATTTGGGCCAAACTATTAACGACGGACATATTTGTCCTATTTCAAATAGTTCACGGGCATATTTGGACCTTTTCCGTAGGTTAAATGGGGACGACCAAATAAGACGTCCGTGCAATTTTTACGTCCTTTTTGACTTTGACCCAAAAAATTTCGAACACCCAACCCTGGACATACAAGGATTTTTGGGAATACCAATGGAAAATGTACTGTAAACGAAAGTCATCTGGAAAGGCTTTCTATGCAAGAAAGCCTAAATTATTAATGTCAACCTCTATAACTTCAAAATTCTTCAGGTTAAGTTGGGCATCTCATGCATTTGTCCGTTACCATAGCTCATAGCTTCCGACTTTAACATACACTCAAGAAAGAGACGGATTTAGAATTTAAACATTATAGGATGATTCTACCACTATTTATTTTATTTACTGAGTTTGAAAATTATTATTGTTTCTAATCATAAACTGTATGTTTTGACTTTTCTTTTTGTTCTTCAAAATACTCCTACAAAAATAAAGTCCTACACTCCTTTGAAAAATAAAGAGAATCAATACGATTTTCCTCCTACAAACAACTTCTGTGCTACTCCTACACTCCTTTTTCATCTTATCCTTTATTTTAAAATTTTCCTAAATATTGTCAGCCATGCTCCTCCATTTCGTGACTTGACCTAAGAGTCCATCTCCCAGAGTCAAATTACCTCTTAATTATGAAAAACTATCAGTTGACCTGAAGATGCAAATCTTTCTACAAAGATTTTCTCATCATTCAAATGAATAATATATGTCCTTAGCTGGCAATTATAACTTCAAAATATTAATTAAAGGATAAAGAGCCGTCCATATTCATTATTTTTTTCTAGCCATATACATAGTTTATACATTGTTATGCATATATTATATTTTCACTGACTATTTTTACTTTAAACTATTGAGTGTACGGTTATTTGGGTTAATTCTTTGATCTTATTGCCCAAATAAGGTGCTTCCCCAGTTTGTTTCATAATTTTGTGTGCTTGACATATTCTCTATCTCAATATTTATTAGTTGTTACCCACAGAATTGTTCGTGTTGAGAGCCAAAAAGGAAAAATTGGCCCTTTATCAATTGACCTATCAACCAATAATTGGCCCTTTCAAGTTCAGTCTAATTGAAACGCATATATTTGCGCATACCTCAACTATATATAAATGCATTGTGATAATACAAATTGCAGCAGGTCGAAATATTTTCTTTTAGTGATTTAGGTCTATCACGAACTAACTTTGTTAATAATTCTGATAAATAATTTAATCTGGCAAAGATAGTCCACGCAATTGTTTTTTTTCCTTGATAGAAAAAGCCATGCAGAGCACGACCTTGCCCCTGAAAAATAGAAAAACAAAGTAAACCACTTTACATCTTTCAAACAACTGACCCTCAGCTTCTCTTTTTCCCCTGAAACAAAGTACACGATGTCAGCCATATGATCCTTCATTTTTTTTAATAGAGAAACAACAAGTCTATCCTCCAGAAGTCAAATTAGCTTTTAATTGAAGAACCAAATGGAAAAAATGAGGAACCAAATCTTTCCACAAAGATTTTCTCTGCATTTCAAATGAATTATTTGTCATTAATTGGCAAATATAATCTAATAAAAATGAAAGTGCCCAATAGCCCGGTTGGTGTTTCGATACTCCATAAGTTGTTGTTTAATTTTGTAACTTGGAATTATTCGCATTGACGAAAAATAATGGAACCCAGAAGAAAGAATGATAGCGACAAAGTTAAATAAAAAGCAAACAAGGAAATAAATAAATAAATGGATTTTGGTTTGCTTTCTCTAAAAAGAGAACTGATCAATCTATATTTATATTTGTTACTGTAAAAACACGAATAATTTATGCTAAAAGTTGAACGACTAAAATATCCTTCTAACTTTAATAGACTTTTATGCCCTTAAATATTTGAGTTAAATGTGGATATAATTGTAATATTTAAAATAATACCCTAGGATGGAATTCTTTCCAAATTTAAACTCTACATACACCGTGTGTAAATTCTACTCTACCAATATCGAGAACTTCTATTTCAACTAAAAAATGGTTAGTTGAAAATATTTATATGAATTTAAACAAACTTCTAATACCAATCTAAGTTCCAACTTTTCATCCGTATGAGTTTATTTAATGTGAAAGTTTAATTATTTTCATAATATATAGAGATAGACTTAATTATTTTCCTACTATTTAGCAATAGCCATTTAATTATTTTTCTAATATATAAAACTTTAAAATTAATTAAAATTTTAATTATTAAATATTTCCTATTTGAAAATCCTAGAAAATCCTAATATTTAGGACCAAAATCAATTAAATATATCTAGAAACTTATTTGACGTCAGCTAGAAGAAGAATAAGACAACTAAATTACATTTCAATTCAGTTCCAAATTACAATTGTGATACTTCTTCCTATCAAATTCGAAAGACGAATTTCACGGGATTATTGGATTCTTAATTATCCAATAAATATAAAGCAAACTGAGGTTAACACTATAAGTACGTTACCCAAAAAAGAACTATGTATAGGAGTATATTATAATAATTTAAAAGTATAATTTAAAGAATTTGAAGTCAAGTATGAACTATTTTATTTTTATATTTCTAGAATATTTGACTTTGCCACTAGAGATTTTATATTGGACAAAATTATAATTTAATTATTTTTCTATTTAGAACTTTTTAAATCAACTAAATTCTTGTTATTAAATATTTACTTATTTGAACTATGTAGGAAGTTCAAATATATAAGACTTTAAATCCATTACGATTTGACCTTATATAAATTATTTTAGTTTTTTAATTATGTAACATAACTATAATACTTTTCATATTATTTTATGTATTATTTAGTACTTTAAAATCAACTTTTATATAAGAGGAGATATATTAATTATGAAATTTAGAGACAATTATTAAATTGTATAAGGAGCTAAAAAGAAATATTTCTATAACCCTAGGTAAATTTTTTTTAAAAAAGTTAAAATATATTTCCAAAGTTTCATACGTATGTAAATTGAAAAGTAAGCCAACTAATAATAAAATTGTAATATAAATAACTCTAGGATTCTATGATTTCTTTCAGGAATGTATTAATTACCATTTTCAGTCAATTGCTTCTTAAAAAGTTTCATATCTGCTTGAAAATTGACACGTTTTTTAGGGAATGTGTTTTAGTGTTGTATTCAAAAAAATAATTTTTCTCCCTAAAATTTTGATTCTTTCATACCTTCTACACGATAAGTACTTAGAATTTTTTACTTCGATGAACCTCCACACCAACTTGCATTGGTGTAAGACAGTACTTTCTACCCAACTTAGTATTATGGAGAAAAAATTCTTTCACATGGTCATTGTCCCGTTCAGGCTCTTAAGATATGGAGGCATTATTTATATGGGGTGTCTTGTGAGGTTTATACAGATCACCGCAGCTTGCAGCACCTGTTCAAGCAGAGGGATCTTAACTTGAGGCAGCGTAGGTGGCTTGAGTTGCTTAAGGATTATGACATCACCATCCTTTATCATCCAGGCAAGGCGAACGTGGTAGCAGATGCCTTGAGTAGGAAGGCGGAGAGTATGGGTAGTTTGGCTTACATTGCAGCTGAGGAGAGGCCTCTAGCCTTGGACATTCTGTCTTTGGCTAACCGTCTGATGATATTAGATCTTTCGGAGCCTCGTCGTATTCTAGCACATGTGGTTGCTCAGTCCTCATTATTGGGGGAGATTAAGGCTCGGCTGTATGACGATCCACACTTGGTTCAGCTCCGGATACAGTGGTTCAGGGTGGTGCCCCAAGGAGATTACTATTGGCGAGGATGGTGTTCTGAGGCTCCAAGGTCGTTTGTGTGTGCCTAATGTTGATGGCTTGAGGCAGAGGATACTTGAGGAGGCACATAGTTTGCGGTATTCTGTCCACCCGGGTGCTATGAAGATGTACTGTGATTTGAGGCAACATTACTGGTGGAGGCGGATGAAGAGAGACATCATGGAGTTCGTGGCTAGGTGCCTTAATTGTCAGCAGGTGAAGTATGAGCACCAGAGGCCGGATGGCCTACTTCAGCAGATGCCCATTCCTGAGAGGAAGTGGGAGCGCATTTCCATGGACTTCGTAGTTGGGTTACCTCAGACTTTACTGAAGGTTGACGCGGTTTGGGTCATTGTGGATAGGTTGACCAAATCGGCGCATTTCATTCCGGTGGCTACTACTTATACATCTGAGAGGCTAGCCCAGATCTATATTCGGGAGATAGTTCGGTTGCACGGTGTACCGGTGTCCCTTATATCAGACCGAGGTCCTCAGTTCACCTCGCACTTCTGGAGAGCTTTGCACCGAGAGATGGTCACTTAGATAGATCTCAGCACGACTTTTCACCCTCAGACCGACGGTCAGTCGGAGCGTACAATTCAGATATTGGAGGACATGCTCAGGGCATGTGTGATTGACTTCGGAGGCAGTGGGACCAGTTCTTGCCTTTGGCCGAGTTTGATTATAATAATAGTTATCAGGCCAGCATTGAGATGGCTCCATTTGAGGCTTTGTATGGTCGGCGATGTCGTTCCCCATCGGGTGGTTTGATCCTGGATAGGCTAAGTTATATGGCATGGACCTGGTGAGAGATGCCTTAGAGAAGGTGAAGTTGATTCAGGAGAGGCTCCGCACAGCACAGTCCAGACAGAAGAGCTATGCGGATGAGAGGACTCGTGATGTATCATTTATGGAGGGGGGGCAAGGTTCTGTTGAAGGTATTGCCTATGAAAGGCATTATGAGGTTTGGGAAGAAGGGGAAGCTGAGTTCGAGGTTTATAGGTCCTTTCGAGGTGTTGCGGCGAGTAGGAGAGGTTGCTTATGAGCTTGCCTTGCCTCCCTACTTATCTGGAGTTCATTCGGTCTTCCATGTGTCCATGCTTCAGAGGTATCACCCCGACTTCTCTCACGTGGTGGATTTCAACACTATTCAGTTAGATGAGAGATTGGGCTACGAGGAGGAGCCAGGTGCTATCATTGACAGACAGGATCGCCGGTTGAGATCTAAGAGAGTTTCTGCCGTGAAGGTCCAGTGGCGGGGCCAGACAGTTGAGGAGGCGACTTGGGAGTCCGAGGAGGACATGCGGAGCCGCTATCCCCATCTTTTCCCAGACTCAGGTACATATCTATGTGCCTTTCGAGGACGAACATTTGTTTAAGAGGTGGAGATTGTGATGACCCAAACGGTCATCCAGTGCTAATCTAGCTAAATTTGCATTCTGAGGCTCTGAAAGCCTCAGCTAATCTCACCTCTATATGCGTGCGCAGCCCGGACGTGTAGCCAGGAAGCTTCTATGTGAAAACTTGATGAAAAAAAACTGAAATTCTAATAATTAATTGACTAAAGTTGACTTTGGTCAACATTTTTAGTTAACGGACCCGGACCCGTGATTTGATGGTCCCGGAGGGTCCGTAGGAAAATATGGGACTTGGGCGTGTGCCTGAAATCAAATTTCGAGGTCCCAAGGCCGAGAAATGATTTTTTAAAGAAAATTATTTTCTGAAAAATAGTAAGGTCTTTGAAAATGAGAATTAATGTGAAAGCTTGGTTACCGGACCCGTATTATGGTTCCAGGGCCCGGGACAGGTTAAATATGATTATTATGTGTTGCCTGTAAAGTTTGGTGTTATTCCGAGCAGTGTAGGTCGGTTCGGCGCATTGAAACCGAATTTTAAAACTTGAAATTTCTAAGTTTGATTCTAGGGGTTTTGAGGGGTGATTTTGAGTTTTAACGCTGTTTTGAGTGTTCCGAAGGCTCGAGCGAGTCCATAATGGGATTTAGGACTTGTTGGGATTATTGCACGGGGGGCTTGGGTGGGCCCAGGGGCCTCCCAGACCCCAATCAGGGCCAAAAACCTGCAGCTTCAGCTGCTGGTGCACCAGATCTGGTGTGACCGCAGGTGCGGTTTCCCAGGTCGCAGGTGCGATACCGCCCCTGCGGTAAAACCATCGCAGGTGCGACCCAGGGGAAGGATGGCCAATTTTCGCAGGATCGGACTCTCTCTCGCAGGTGCGGTCCCAGCCCCCTTGGCCTTCATCGCAGGTGCGGGACCGCATGTACGGTCCAATGACTGCAGGTGCGAGAATCACTGAAAGCAAGGATTCATTTAATACGAGTTTCTTCTTCTTTTCACCATTTTCTTCCCCACCATAGGCAATTTTGAGAGCTTCCAAGAGGGTGTTCGGCCTAGTTGCTAAGAGGTAAGTATTTTTCAATTAAATGTTAGTTTATTACACCCAAACCTAGGTAGATTAACATCTAATTAGTGGAATTAAAGGAGTTAGAGTGGAAACCTAGGGTTTATGAATTTAGGGAAATTTCACCACTTTTTCACCATGAAATCTTATGAAATGTATATAAAAATGATCCTTAGGCTATGGGTGAGTGTTTTCTTCGAACAATTTCCGGAATCCGAGCATGTGGGCCCAGGGGTGTATTTTGGAATTTCTTCAAGAATGGTTAATTAGCCTAATTAGTAGTAGAATTTCATACTTTTGAACGTATATTGATGTATTTAAATAATATTAGGTTAGTTCCGAGTCCTTGGGCGACGAGTTTGGAGTTTCGGGCACTTTCTTGACCCGAGGAGTAGGTTCTACGCGAGGTGAGTCTCCTTTCCAACCTTGTAAGAGGGAATTGTCCCCATAGGTAATTGTGATTGACTGAATGTCCTTATTTTCGGGGGCTACGTACGCACCAAGTGATGAGAGTCCATGCGTAGCAACTATTATGCTATGTTGGGTAGTTTTAGGATTCACAAGCATGCTGTTTACGTGTCTTGCCTGTATACTTTCATGTACCTTCGGTTGGTTGGTATCCCTGAAGCTAATATAGAAATAATAGCGGGTATTTTGTAAATTTAAATGTTTATTTTATATTTCCAATCATGCACCGAAATTTCTCTTAAGGCTTTCCTAATGATTATGTGTATGTTACGAGCACCCGAGTCACAGGTATGATACGTGAGCGGGGTAGCCTTATATTATGTTAACCGCGTCATATGATCGATTCGTGAGCGGAGTAATAGATGCATCTATGGTTCGGTCCGTCGACCCTCGGTAGTGCACATTTAAATTATTGCGACGCTCGGCCGTACGCTTCGGCATATTACATGCTATTTATCTGTCTAAGAGCTTTAATCATAAATTATCCTCATTTAAATTGTTTGGTCTAGAAGGAAATTCGAGGATTCTATTTATTATTTTTGTCTGATATTGAAAGGGAGATTTTACTTGTATACTTGACTGCTCCATGTCTACCCGTTCCCTAATTATTTACTCCTGTTTAATCTTGTTGCAATATATTATTATTATTGACCTAGTGAGTGATACATCTACTTCTCATCACTACCTTTCGAGTTTAGACGGGATACTCACTGGGTACATATTTAAATATATGTACTCATGCTACTCTTCTGTACTTAATTGTACAGGTTCTGAGGCAGCTGCCTCCGGTCACTTTTTCTGGTGGTCATCATTGAGAGTTTCTATTTGGCTGACTACACGGTGACCTGTTTCCCTTGGCGATCTCGGCAGCACTGTGGAGTCCTCTGCTTATAGTTTTTTGGATATTACTGTCTATTACCTTTCAGACAACAGTGCATTTATTAGTAGCATTTGTAGATCTTCCCAGTCGCCTGTTGACTTGTGACACTAGGTTCTGGCACACTTTATAGTTTTTGCCTGGTATTTTGCGGAGTTGTATGTGCTGACAATACCTTTGAATTACATAATCTCACGTGCTTACGTTTAAATGTCGTTTTTAATGAATTTCTTACCTTAAAAACCCGAAAGAGATTTTAATCACTTAAACATGTAAAGTAACCTCACTAGTAGATAGGTGTCGGCTTGCCTGACCCCGCTGTTGGGCGCCATCACGACCATAGAGGAATTTGGGTCGTGACATAAGGGTTGGAAGGTTATGGGTTGTAAACATACATGTCTGTCAATAGTACTTGTCACTTGTTGTGATCATCTGGTTCTTTGGTGTGATTACCCGGTTCTGCTGTGTACAAAGTTTGTCATCATCAAAAGGAGGGAATTTGTTGAGTATTGAAATTTTGATGATTAACAAAGGATGTCTAAATGCTCAAAGAACCAGATCCTCAATGTAGCTGCTTAATTGTTCTAAAGAACTAGCTCATTTGGATAAAGGACCAGCTTCTCATGTTGATAATTGTATGTCTGTACGACACAATAACTTTATCTCAAAGTTATTCAGGTCCAAGTTTGGCGGAAGAAGGCTGGCATATGTGATAAGGGTTGTTGCTTAAGAAGATATGGATAATTGAGTCACAGATAAAAGTCCCAAACCTTATGGAATCTTCGGAACATGAGGAGTCTTTATCAAAAAGGAAGCTAACTATGAATAGGACTCCTACAAGATCTCAAGTTGAAGAATTTAAATAAGATCTACTTTGGACTTCTGAAATTAACCTTTTACACATCAACTGAAGAGTCATAAGTCGTTTACTCCAGTCGAGTACCTGAATTGTGTTCTTATTGAGATAGTCTAGTAAATGTGTTTTAGGAAATTGAGTTGTAATCAAGTGTCATAAACAATTAGTGAGTTGGAGTGATTGTTTGATTTATAAGTTAGAGTAACTTGTAAATCAAATGGGCGTACTAGGAGTACTGGAGAGTATTGAATTATAGTTTTATAATTAATACATTTTTGGCTCATTATTCTAGTGGAGTTGTAGTTGAAAATCCTACGTAGTAAGGTTTTTGCACCTTTTGACTTGGGTGATTTTTCACATAAAAACATTTGTGTTTACTTTACTGCTTATTTACTTTATGTTTAAGGAACGCAACAAAGAACCAAGTTCTTTAGTAATTCACAAGGGCACTTAAGTGCACTTTGGATCCAACTCATTTGCATAATGTAATTTTTCAATGAAAGGAATCTAATTGAAGATTCCGGAACTTAAGTGGCAACTATTTGGACTCAAGAGACCAAAATAGGTGAATAAAAAATTAGGCACCATTAAACATGCGCTATACGTAAAAAGTCAGCTAGCCCATTATCGTATAATGCATGTATTACATTAGCTATACACTTCATTTTGCATGTAATCATTGCCATGATAATTTACTAGCGCATGTAATATATGCACTATACGCATAGCACATTTATTAGATGCGCTATATGCTTATTTTTCGGACTTTTTGAGTAATAGCTATAATTGTACAGTAAAGCACTTATTTGTATCCATATTTTTAAGGTGCCAAAGGCACTTATGGTTGCTTACTTAAGGCTGAGTGTTCATTCTTGAGTGAATTTGAACCAATTTGCCTTTGTTCTTCAGCATCCTTTATATTTCCCTTAATCTTTATCAATCTATACAAAGTTCTCTTCGAATCTTTCTACGATATGTGATGAGCAAAGAATATGGTTGCGTTATATTGAGGTGGCAAAACTGTGGTGGATAATGATTTGGTACACTATAGCTATTCTCTACATTGTATTGTTAAGTTGCCACTCACATTGGAGTACCACATATTGGTACCTCTGATTTGTAAAGAAATGAGTGTGAGTAAACGTTTGGTTAATATTAAAGTAAAGGAAGATATCCATATTCCCTTACTCCACAAGGTATGGCTTGTTATGTCGAGTTTAACATCAATGATGATGAAACTCTGCAATGAACACAGTGATATTCTTGTGATAAGCATACTGGAAATGTACGTAAAGCCCGAAAACGTCAATAGGATTGATGTTCCGCAAACTAAGGCTAATACTCAACCATATGGAGGTGTTTTTGAAGTTGTTTTATCTGAGAAGGTTCCATATAAAAGAGTTTGACTTGATTTAAACTTATCTCTACAGGGTAACAATGAGCAAGGACAAATGCAACATCGTGGAGGGTCGCCAAGTTTACAGAATTCACATGACGAGTGATAAATTGCAACTTACTTTGTTGTAGTATAACTATTTATTTAATATCTATAATAATAGTAATAACTCGTATATCTTTCATAGGGGTTACCGACCAGATATGAATTTTACTAATTATGGACCAACCAACAATGAATATCTTTCTAGTTTTAAAGGGATGGATCATGCTGGTCAATCCTCGAGTCATGATCAATTTGATAATATGCCTTTTGGACTATCTATAAATTATGAATGATATATATAAGAGTTAAAATTAATATATCATGTTCATATGTACGAATGATGCAGGAAAAATAAGCAACATTATGGTCTTGTCCTACTTAGTTGGGCGATGGCGGTAGTTTGAATCAGGATATGGTAGATGCACATAGTGAGAAAGATGATAGTGACTATGACAACAACGTTGTTGAGTTAGGTGATGAATCACCCTTCTCATATGAGAGTGACAATGAGGAACCATACTTCACAAATAAGAGTGATAATGAGCAACCAGATTTGACGAGGGAGCATGATGCCACCGCTCAGCATGCTCCGCATATGCAGACTCGACCTACTGTTAGACCAGCATTGCACGAGTCTCATGTTCCTTTTCAACGGAGATTCCCTACCATGATCACTTTCCAGGCACACCAGATGTGGGTGCCCTTACAAGGGATATTGATGAAATTTCGTACATCAATGTGGGATAAAAGTAGACCTGAAGAGCTCTGCAAAAAAATCTTTTCAATGACAAGGCGCGCCTCAATAGGGCGGGTCTAATTTACAGCATAAAAAACTACTGAGATACCAAGGTTGCTGAGACATCTTAAAAAATATATAAGGTGATTTGTCTTAGATGAGACCAAGGTTGTAAGTGGATTCTGCATAGGAGAAAGTTAAAAACTATTATGTGGGTGGTGCGGAAATACATTGGCAAGCATAATATGGACACATTCAATAGAATAATATTAACTTGAATGTTGATTTTATTTACCTTGTCTTGATTCCACACATTGGATATGAAGGAGTACATAACATGAGTTATGCAGGTATATGGGTGTACCATTACCAAAATAAAGACATGTCTCGAACGTAAAAGTGTGTTTAAGATTGTTTAATCAAGGAACAATTATTGAAAGGAAGCACGTTCGTTGTCCTGACATTCCAGAAAACATATTCAGATATGTGTTTTGGGCATTTAAACCATCCATTGATGGTTTTGTTCATTGTCAGCCGGTAATCTCCATAGACGACACACATGTGTAAGGAAAGTACGAAATAAAGATGATGATTGTCGTCGGGGTAGATATTAATGACCAATATTTTCCCTCGCCTTTGCTGTTTGTGCCAATGAGAGTCAAGAGACTTGGACACAGTTTTTAAACCATTTGAAGGAGCATGTTATGAAACAACATTTATGTATTTGTCTAATATCTGATTTCCACGCTGGGATTTTAAATTCTATGCGTGCTTTGGGTGAATAAAAGGAGTCATATGGCTATCACCGTTACTGTGTTAGGTACTTGAAGGCCAACTTCAAGTGGGCTTATCCAAACAAGAGGTTGCGTGATCTAACGTGGATGGCTGCAACTGATCATCAAGAAAGAAAATTCATGATGCAGATGGAATTGATTAGGAAGAAAGACGAAGGAGATTATTGTTTATTCTAGGATCTTGAGGTTGAGAAATAGACTCTGCATAAGGATGGTTGCAGAAGATGAGAAATTTTAACTACAAATGTCTTAGGGTCTTTCAATGGGTTGTTGAAGTCAACCGTGGAATGCAGTCACTGTAGTGCACATGTCATTCAACTAGCTGGCGGAGAGGTTCGTTGATAGATCTCGCAGTAAATCTTCTTGGTAGAAGGGGTGTTCAATTTATGCCAAAATCAATGCAATAGTTTGAGAATTATAGGAAGCGGTCACAGTGGAATACATATCTTCTCAATACTGCAGTGATCGAAATATTTTTGAAGTTCAAACCTGCTTGTATCGAGGCTGCGATAATACAAGGTATTATTTATCCACCGTCTAGTAGATCCAATATATCCATGTGGAGCGAGAGAAAAGGTCGAGCCTTTACATTTCAGGCACGACCTCTCCTATCTATACACCTCCTAGAATGGGGTATCAGTGGTGGTGGTGGTGCATTTGGAGCTAATGGTTGAGGATGGGGCTGCATATGCAAAAATCTCTCCCAAACCCAAATCTAATATTGATTGTGGACATAATTGAGTAAATATATATATATATATATATATATATATATATATATATATATATATATATATATATATATATATATATATATATATATATATATATATATATATATATATATATATATATATATATATATATATATATATATATATATATATATATATATATATATATATATATATATATATATATATATATATATATATATATATATATATATATATCAAGAATTGATAATGTTATCACCTGTAGAATCGGAATAAATCCAGTGACGTCTCTTATGCTACCAATCGACACCCTGCATAGTTGCCTATACATGTGACAAGCGCAAAACACGATACGAAATTGATGCTCGCTAGCCAAAGATAATATAGTTTAATTATTGTCTTCACAAGAATTGGATTTAGTTAATGTTCAAGTAATTTCTTGTTTAATGCTATTCAAGATGATTAACACTTTGATTGGAGTATACTAAATTAAACCAATATACAATTGATCAAAGAGAGACAAGAGTTGGGCAACACTAAAATAAACAATCGGAGAAATAAGGGTCGTGACAGGATAAGTGTAAGATAGCTATTCAGAGTCTAACTCTAGTTCAATTCACTCCAATGTTCTAATGATCTCACGAGTTCACTCGATGATTAGTTATCATGTAACCAAGACTCCTCTTTCGGTTAAATCGTATATCTACGAGATGATAAAGAAATGTGAAAAAATGCAAGAACATGTTAATGGAATAGTCTTTAGAAAAACGTCTCTCGAATATTCTCCAAACTTGATTTAATCAACAATTCAATAAGATCTTTCGATTACCTAAAAGAATCACTGAATTAAACCAATAAATAATGCAATGATAATCACTAAATTATTTCTCTTTTGATTAAATTAAATTGGTGAATAAAGTTGAAATTAATTCAAAGCTTCATAAATGAATTCATGTAAAGAACCAGTGTTACAATTCACAAATATCAATTAAAACACCATATCCTTCAAACACTAAGGTAAACTACTCCATAATCATGGAGAGAGTTATCACAAAATAAAGTTGAATAATAAGAAAATATGAATTCAATCCAAACTCGGGTGTCGAGTTGAGGATAGAATGATAGATCCTTGTGCTTTGAGTCTCCAATGCTCTTCCAATCTTTCGTCTATCAAAAGTCCCTTAAAAAACGTGTTTGTGGTGTATTTATGCTGTGTAAAAGTGGATCCGGATGGAACTACCCTTTCCAAGCCGAAATAGAAAAATACTCTAAGAAATATGTATAGGCGCGCCGCGCTTTTGGGGATTATCAGAGAGTAGGTTTCTGACAGACATCAACACTTTGCACAGCCGCGTCGTACCTAGTGGTGCCCCATGCGGCACGACAGTGTTAATTTCTCAGAGTGTTTCTTTTTTTCTCAATTTGTTTTATCCAGACTTGGTCATCAACCCCTAAAAATGATCCCAGTTTGATTTCTTGGGCTTTTACTCAGACTTCAAATCTCCAAATCGTTCATATTATCTCCAATCTTGCTTCTCACTCAAAATCAATTCATGCAAGGAATAAAACACATTATAAGCGCAAATCACCATCATTTAAGCTGAAACACAAATAAAATGCAACAATTAGACACGGGTTTCTAGCCTTCCATCAACAGGTACGCTAGAGCTGTACCACCCCAACTGCACATGGGTAAATCATCTGACCACTCCAAATGAGCTAAGAAATATAGGCTTACAAGGTTCCCCCTGGTGTAAAGGAAAATAATGCCGCCAAAAATAATGAACAGTAACAACCTAGACTGTCGCTCCATACCCTCTACCGGTGTCTGATCCGTGACCGGCTCATGTAGCGCATCAAGGTGTTGCTAAACAAGTAAAAATTGTAATCGGCTAACTCCACTAATTATAGAGTCCATGAACTGCAACATACGGCGCATGACCTCTTGGAATCCCGGTGCAACCATAAAATCTGTTGGGGTTGGCTCAGCTGCAGACACCTTATGTTGCTCCTCAATAATAGGAACCTCAACTGGATCTACTGGTGGTACAATGGAAGCAACTCTAGGACATCCTCGTCCTCTGATAGGAGATGGATCCCTCCCCCGACCTCTGCATCATCCTCTAGCAACGGGGGAGGGAACTCCTCTACCCTCTGGTATATCTGTCGCGCGCGTTCTCACCATCGGTGAGAGATCTATAGAAAGATACTTAGCACCATATCAACTGCACGATAGGAGATGAAGAAAGAGGAGTTTCCTAAAACCCTATTGCCTCTTGAAGATAAGTACAAACGTCTTGGAACTGATCTATAAGACTCTACTAGGTCTCTGATCGATTCCAACCCTACACCACTATATAGTAGCGGGGAGTGGTCGATGCATTTTTACCCGATGAGGTCCGGAACAATTTCTACAGGGAGTTAATTTGGTTTGGAGTCGGGTATCTAACTAATCCAGATGTGCGTGTTGTTTCTAATTGCATTTCTAAACATTGTTGTGATTGATTCTATTATAAGTTTGATACTACTGAAAGCTAATAGTAATCTAAGTACAATATATTTTTGTGTGAAAGTTTTCAAGGGTTAAAAGGCACTAGGGAAGTGACTTCCGCCTATGTGAGTATCTAATGGGTATCGAGAATCTAAGACATACTTGTTTTGATTGGGGTTGTGATATAACTATCACACATAAGGGCTCACTCTATACCTCTCGGTAGTTTGAGTGACTTTTCCCAATTTGGCTTTCTCAAGTCCAAATGGGTGTTCATGCATAACAAATGACATTGGCTCAAGTCCAGTATTACTATCTCTAGGTTTAACCCTTTAGTTGGGGATATCAATCTCTTGAGTTCACCCCAATTCCTTGTTAGCCTAATTTCCTAGAGTTAGCCCCTCTTTATCGAGAAGGTCTAAGTCACAAAGGCACGAATCAGTGTTTGCAACTACCAATTCTACAATTAAAGCATGAATTAAGATAAATATCACTAACTCATAAATAATTAAGCCCTAAAATTCAAGACCCATTAAATACCCACACTAGGGTTGGGTCACAACCCTAGCTATAGGGTCTAGATACTCATAATAATAGCAGAACTCAAAGATAAAGATGAAATATAAGCCATAATATTAAATTGAAAGATGAAAATCTAAGGTTTCAAGAGAAATTTACTACAAAATTGCGCAAAAAGGGTCAAAACCGCCGTTCACGTGCTCAGCTAAACAAAACTTAACCTAAAGTTATCAAAAAGGTCTATTTATACAAAGCTGAAATTATCGGACAAAAATGCCCCTGCGGAGCTTTCGCGGATGTGTAATTCTGACCGCGTCCGCGCTTGGGCTTTCGCGGCCGCGTAATAGTGAGTCTGGTCCGCCTATCTTCATAACTGGGCTTGGGTAGAGCTTGGTTTTGCGGACCACGTATTTTCAACCGCGTCCGTGTGAGATTCATTTGTGGTCACATAATTTTGGACGCGAACCACGTTTTTAATTTAAGCCCAAGTTGCAAAGTCTCTGAACCTTGAAACACGCTCCTAGCAGAATTCCAACTGCGTCGCGCCTGTAATTTTGCGGCCTCCCTTTTCCATCGCGGTCAGCGTTGATTTTAGTTCTCAAAATAGCCACTATGAATCTCAGTTTCGCGGACCGCGTATTTGTGGCCGCCTCAACGTTGGTTCTTTTTCGGACGTGCTTTTATGCCGCTCTCAGCGCTCTTACCCAATCTTGGAAGTTTAAATCCTTTATGAGTTGATTAAGGCTTACTTGGCTCACTTTGAACAAACCCTGCAAGTAAGCGTATAAGTTAGTTTTCGGGAATACCTTTACGCCTTTTTTACCCAAAACCTAAGTAAAAAAGAGCAAATAATAGGCTAAAATCCCTACTTATCAGACTGCTCCTGACTCGTGAGACCTATGTTAACCTAAAGCTCTGATAACAAGCTGTCACGATCCAAAACCAATAATAGGTCGTGATGGCACCTAAAGCCGTTGTTAGACAATCCCACAAGTGAAACTACAATTTACTTACCTATTTTTAACATTTAGAACAAATGTTTTCCTTTTAAAAGAACAAAATAAACAAGATCTCATGAAACTGTACCTAATCATTTCCTAACAAAGTACCAGCGTGATAAGTACATCCACCGTAGTGATGGAAATGATAAGTACAACAGTACATAAATCCTAAAAGTCCCCAAAACCCGGTCCCACAGGTGCATGAGCAATCTAGAGAATATACAAAACTAATACAACTACTGTCTGAAAGGTAATAGACAGAAATAATAAACAAGGTAGATGGAGACTTCAGTGATGAAGATCTAGCAAGGAAAGAAGCTCAACCCTAAGTCTCCGTAGAAGATCAGCTACGCGTCCGCGTGACCACTGGTAATACCTGTCTCAGTACCTGCACATCAGTGCAGAAGTGTAGCGTGAGTACGGAAAATAACGCACACCCAGTAAGTATCTAGTCTAACCTCAAAAAAGTAGTGACGAGTGGTCGACTTGACACTTACCAGAGGTTAAATAATAATGGAAATACATAAGTATACATGGTGAGTGTACACCAAGTAGCCACGAAGCAAATAAAAGTAACTATAGTAATCCCACACATGAGTCTATATCAAATCCGTGAACATGTCATAATCGGCCTTAAAGGCACTAACTAATTAGTTACCAAACCAAACCTAGTTTAAATTATTAAGCACAAAGTTGCCGAGACAAATGACCCGATACCATAAGAATAGTGATACCCAGTACTGCCGAGGCGAATGACCCGATCTCATAAGCATAGTGTTACCAACCTGCCAAGGCAAACAACCGGATCCAAAAAGAGTAGCGTTACCATCCTGTCGAGGAGAATGACACGATCCCATAAGATTAGTTTACTTCAATGTCGAGACAAATGACCTGATCCCATAAGAGTAGAAAAATTTATCTCGCTCGCGGAAACACATGCGAGACGAGAAGACACGGATCCATCGTTTACCAAATATTTCCCAGTTATGCTAAAGTAATAGACTATGTTGATGTCTTAGTTAAAAGCCTCAATCTCAGTCCTAATAAATATAATTAATACACATGATAGGCATAAAATAACACAATTAAAGGCATGATGTGAATCTAAGTCTACCCGAAAATATCATAAGTATAGCTACCTATGGACTCTCGTCACCTCGTGGGTACGAAGCTCCCCACAACAAGTAGCACATAACAATTAATACATCTTAGGAGATAAGTTCCCTCTTCTAAGGTTAGGTAAGAGACTTACCTCGGTTCCAAGTCCTCAATCCGGCTCTTCAACCTCACTAGAACTCCTCATATGACTCTGAGGACTTCAAAACTAACCAAAAGTCATATAAACTAATAAATATATGTTATCTATTAGAGTAATTACCCAACCCAGTTTAGAAGATTCCTAAAATTTACCCCAAGCTGACGTGCCCGGATTCCAGAAAATTTCGAGTATAAATGTTACCCATGACCTTCCAAACTCAAATATATAATTTATTCGAATTTCTACAACCAAATCTATGATCAAACATAAATTTTACTTAAACCCTAGGTTCTCTACAAAATCCCACAAGTTTCATTAGTTTCCCATGTTTAATCGACCTGTAATTCGCGTATTTAACTTAAAAATGGGTGGAGTTTACTTACCTTGTGATGTTGATGAGAATCCCCCACAAAAGTTCTCTCAAAATCGGCCAAGGCCAAGTGAAAGTGTGGAAAATGGGCAAAATCCCGAAATAAACGCTCATTTCTGCCCAAAGATCATCGCATCTGCGGTCGCGCAGATTGCCCCCGCCATCAACATTTTTGATTCTGTGGACAAGGACCCGCTTCTGCAAGTCTTCTTCTACGAATACAAACTTCACACATATGAAAGCACACATGCGCTTGAACCTCTGATAGAAATTTATCGATACCTCATTTCTCGTTTTCATAAGCACTTTGCAATGCCGTCCAGATTTCTCTCAGAGACTTCAAATTTTTATACAGATCATAGAGATGATCTATTAACATATTCAGGATATGTCCTCGGCAAAACAGTTCATCATCTTCCCATCTGCGGAAAACCACACCGCCTCCCCAGTTCGCTTTTGCGCTCCTTTGCCCGCATATGCGAGCCCACAAGTGCGATACATCCCTCTAACCTATGAATCAATCCAACCTCAACCCCAACCACTTCTACGACCCCTAGGTCTCTTCTGCGGTCTTGCACCTGTGGCCAAAACCCATCAGGTTCACTCACACCAGAAGCCTTAAGCTTCAGCAGTTCTTTAAGTCCAAAACTCGATCCGATTCCAATCTGATTAGCACCCGAGGCCCCTGGGACCCCATCCAACCATTCCGATGCATCCTAAAATATGATATGAACTTTGTCAAAGCCACAAATCACGTCAAACAACATCAAAACTGTGAATCGGCGGTCAAAAACTTTCATTCAACTTTCAAACATTCAAACTTCTCCGAACACTTCTGAATTATGCTTAAACTACTCGGAATGACACCAAAATTTGCGTACATGTCTTAAATCATCATAAGAACCTATTGGAACCTTCAAATCCCAGTTTCGAGGTTGTTTACTCTAGATGTTGACTCAAGTCAAACTTGACTACCTTAGGCCACTATTAAGGAACTAAGTGATTTGATTTCAATTCGAACCCTTCCAAACCTAAACCAACCATCCTCGCAAGTTATTAAAACATTAAAAGCACATACGGGGAGTCTTAATTAGGGGAACCATGATCTAGAAAGCAAAATTTATGGTCAGGTAGTTGCTTTCTCCACCTCTTAAATAAACATTTGTCCTCGAACGGGTTTAGAATCATAACTGGAGTGCTGAATAAGTGCAGATTTCTTGTCCTCCTCGGCCTCCCAAGTCTCTTCCTCGACTGGGTGACCCCTCCACTGCACCTTTACTATAGAAATATTTGTGGACCTCAGCTGGTGAACCCGCATGTAAATAATAGAAACTGGATCCTTAATGTTTTATACGTCAATACCACACAAGAAGGGGGGTGATTTGTGTGGTGTCTAATTTTTGAGTGCTGTCTTTATAGAAGAACCAGGTTCTTCTAGGTGTTCCAACTTCTACAGTTTGCGAAATATAATTGCAGAAATAAAAGAACACATCAATTTTACATGGAAAATACCTAGCTCAAAAGGTGAAAAAACCGCGACCTACTACCCAGTAGGATTTTCCCAAACTCTTCACTATGTCAATGAGCCAAACAACATTTACAAAATAAACATTTTTGTGAACCTAAGGACTATCTCTAATCCCCTTGTGGAAAACTATCCTCTAGCTAATTGCGACAAACTTCAAGCTAACTCTAACTTGAATACTGTGTACCTATAACAATTGCTTCTAGATAAAGCTGAAAGATAAAATTTGTAATCTCCTACTACAAACAACTAGACTGAAAGACAACAGATAGAACTGGTTCTTCTAGCTGGTTCAAGTAGCTTTTGAGTCGCACAGGGATTCTTCACATGAACTGCTTGCAAAATTGCGTTGGTAATTTTGCTCTCAATTCTTGTTTCACTTCTGTGTTTGTGCGCACTGTTCAGCAGAAACACTTTGACAATATATAGGATCAATAGTTGAGATGTTGAAGTAGAATTCTTATGCAACTCTTCCTTGGTGGAAGAGTTTGATTTGATCTCAACTGTCTTGATCCTCCTCTATCTTGATTCTGTCCTATCTGAATACAAAGTCCATCTCCCTATCAATTTGCAATCTTTTCGCTTAGGAGATAACCTCTTAATTTAGATGATGTTTATCTCCTGCGTGTGAACTATTCTCGTGCCATTCGGTTTGCATGTCAATGTATTCCATGATGGACCTGGTTCAAATCTGAGGACATTTGTCATTCTTCAAAACCATTCAGTGACTTGATTCTACAAATTACCCCTTTTTGATGATGACAAACTCTGTTCTTATACCTGTAGACACTTTAATCCAACAAGGACACCTTTTATAGCATTAAGCATTTATCATAGAGAACCAGGTTCATTAGGTTATAAATATCACAATTTTTTGTGTAAAGCACATATTCCCCTTTTGGCATCATCGAAAAGTTACAAAATGATAAACTTACCAGAACTTTAATAATTACTCATGGCCATTGAGGCAACTGCAGGTGCAAATCATGAATTAGTCATCAAAAGAAACCAAAAAAATGTAAGCTATTTAAGAACTGAGATAAAGTCAAGAACAAAATATCACAATTCATTGATTTGATAATTGTTCATGCACCAAACACAAACAGAAATAAAGATAGTCACAACCATGAGCAAAAAAAAGAAAAGAAAAAGGAAATAAAACAATCCCAAACTGGGTCATAGAGGGGTTCTGGAGGGCACTGTACATCTAAGACTGGGAAGGGGTAGAGGTTGGGTTCTTTGCTTGAAGAAGGGAGAGCATCTGTTGCAGTACATCCTCATTCTTCTCCTTTTCCTTAGCTAATTTATCTTTGAGAGCATACCGCTCAGCTTCAACCTCTATAAGGTGAGTCTTTAAACGAAGGATCTCAGCATCCTTGACCTCACCTTCATGCACAAACGTCCTGACCTTGCTATTCACAAGCATTTTCCTAGATGAACCAGGTTCATCCTCAGGGATATTCACAATGTAGTCACAGGTCAGTAACATGTTCTTCCCAAAGTGGTCCTTAGCGGTCGCCATTTCAGCCTTCTTCACAGGTACCTTGAAGTGAGAAAGCACATCAGTTAGGATGAACCCATACGATATAGCATGTGCCTTGGAGCCATTCACAACCCTGTCCAGTAGTTGAATAATGAAGGATGGACAATTAATCTGCCAACCACGGTACATGCACTCCATGAGAGTAAGATCCATGTAACTTGAAATATGCCTCCGCTCTTGCCTGGGCAGTAAACACTTGATGACAAACTCAAAGAATCGTTTGTGCTGCGGCCTCATCTCACTTTTGAACACTACCCTAGGCTCTATCTCCTTCTCATTCTCACTGAAGAACCTTGTGATCTGAAGGGCTGAAGGGAGTCCATCCAGGCTTGGCCACCTCTGTCTGGTGTAGTCATCATATCCCTCAGAGGGAATACCAAGTATCTTGCCCAGTTCTTTGGCATCAAAAGAGATCTCAACCCCCTGTACCCTAGTGGAAACCCTTCCATCCTTGACTTATGCATTTTCCATGAATTCCACAAGCTCATTTCTTGCCAGCTTGCCATCAAGATGAAGTACCAGGTCCTTCCAACCCTGCACATCCAAGGTATTCACAAGAAAGATCATCCCAGATTCTTCAAGATCCCTGAACAGCTTTCCTTTCAGAATAGTACGTTTTCTAAAGATTGTTAGCTTATCTGTTTCCCCACCAAATTCATCTGCTTCTTCTCCACTCCACTCAACATCATCATTGATTTTAACCTTCTTTGATTTGGACCTGGTTTGCTTGGCAATGGTTGAAGGTTTGGCAGACACAGAAGCTGTCATCTTTGAAGAAGTCATGGTTTTCTTGGGCTTGGGTGTCTTAACCTCAACCTGAGCTGGTTGTTCCTCATGATGGACCAGGTCCATCTCATCATCATCAACCTCAATTGCCTCAACAGGCTCGCCAACCTTTGCCTTGCCCTTAGCAGCTTTATTTTTCTTGCTCCCCCTCAAAGCTCTCTCAATTTCTTCTTCACTCTACCTGACTGCACTTCTAGTAGTGCGACTTTTAGGAGCAGGAGAATCAGCAGATGAAGAGGCCTTTCTTTTCTTGGTTGGTACAGGAGTATCAACTTTCTTGGCTTTGGGGGTTCGCTTCTTCTTGGGTTTGTAGCTTTCCCCCAATTTCCTCATCAAGTCAGCCAAGGTTTATTCAATAGATGAACCAGGTTCATCCACTGCATGCTGCAAAGATTCCAGTCCTGCTGCTGCTTCTCTAGAGTTTCTTCCCCTAAATCCTTGACACCCTCTTTAGAAATCACTAGAGCGGGGCCACAAATTTCCAGTGTGGCACCTTCCTTGCCTAATCCCCTTTCAGAACTTCATTCTCCCTCTCTCTCAATTTCTTTATTTTTACCACCTTTTCTTCTCCTATCATGTATTTTCACATCTACTACAGACCCAATTAATATGAACCTATTTTCAACAATTTCAGGATCAGACCTAATTTCCGAGGTTACCTTTTCAGTGTCTGATGAACCAGTTGCTTCTTCCTCATTTGCAGATTTGTAAGCCTTGCTTGAATTTTCAGAATCTTGGGCCTGGCTTTCCTGAAGTTTTTCGCTCAATTTCCTAGCAAGAGAGCCAGAAGCAACTATTTTCCTGGCTAGAAGTTTTACTCGTCGTATTCTGGGTACTGGAGTAGGGCTTGGTGTGACGGCTGGAGCTGTTTGGGGTGAAGGGGTGGGTTCGGGAATGGATTCTGGAACTGGAGTGTTTTGAGGAGTAGAAGAATTCGATGCGATTGGGTGGAGGAGCTTTGTTGTGATGGAGAATTAGAACTAGTTTCTTCAATTGTGACACTGTGTTCAGGAGTGGTTGATGAGGATGTAGAAGGGGGTGGTGTGGAAGACATGATTATAAAGCTTTTGGAGAGTAAAAGAGTGTGATCACTTTGGTTGAAAGGAATGATGAACTTGGTTCGACGATTATGTTTTTGAAGAAGAGAGAGTGAGGGATTAGAGAGGTAATGATGGTCTTTTAAAGATGTGGTTAATAAATGTACAACAAGCTTAATTCTTGGCCAAGTGGAAGTTTAATCGGTGCAGGAGTGTTAGTGGATTTGACAGTTATGACTCCCTACAAATTAGGCTAATTAAGCTTCGATTGGACTCTTTGGAACGGGTTCATTTTGAGATAAGGACTGATAATATGCCAAATATAGATAGAGTCCTGCTCATGTGTGACTATAGTTATTTCAATAAGTGTATAGTGATGAGCACGTACCTTGTCAGTCAGATGACCCAGCCACGATGAACCAGGTTCATCGTGTTAGAGTCACTTGTTTTGGACTCAATTAACAAAAATAAAAAACATCATTAGCAACCAAAGAATCATATTAACACATGGCAAGAGAGTATGACATTTAAGACATGAAACTGAGCAATGATTAATCTGGTTAGTTACATATTTCAGTGATTCTAGCCAAATTTGTTTTTCATTTTTGTTTTGAACTGGTTCAATTAGGTGATCTTAATCATCCCTAATTCTAATATGTTTCTCTCAAAATTCTCCCTACTTAGTGCTTTAGTAAAGATATCAGCAATTTGTTTGTCAGTAGCACATAATTCGATTGAGATCATTCCCTTCTCATAATTATCTCTTAGGAAATGGTGTCTGACATCTATGTGCTTGGTTCTCTTATGATGAACCGGGTTCTTCGTCATACTAATAGCACTAGTGTTGTCACAGAAAATAGGAATGCATCCAACCTCTATACCAAAGTCCATGAGTTGTTGCTTAATCCACAACAACTGAGCACAACATGAGGCTGCAGCCACGTACTCAGCCTCAGCAGTAGACAGGGCTACTGAGTTCTGTTTCTTGGTGGCCCAAGACACAAGGCAAGAGCCCAAAAAATGTGCCATGCCTGAAGTACTCTTCCTGTCAACCAGGAAACCTGCATAATCTGCATCAGCATATCCTACAAGATCAAAATTACTACCTTTAGTATACCAAAGGCATAGGTCAGTGGTGCCTTTCAAATATCTCAGAATTCTCTTCACTTCAGTTAGATGGGACTCCTTTGGATTTGCCTGGAATCTAGAATAAAGCCCTACACTGAACACAATGTCAGGTCTGCTGGCAGTGAGATACAATAAAAACCCAATCATCCCTCTATACAACTTTTGATCAACGGATGAACCAGGTTCATCCACATCTAATTTTGTGGCTGTTGCAATGGGGGTGTCTATTTCTTTTTAGTCTTCCATTTTAAATCTTTTGAGCAGTTCTTTCACATATTTTTGCTGGTGGATCATTGTTCCATTTGAGTTTTGCTTAATTTGCAGGCCTAAAAAGAAATTTATCTCACCCATTATACTCATCTCAAAATCACTACCCATAAGTTTAGCAAATTCCTTACTCAATTTTCAGAAGTTTCCCCAAACATTATGTCATCCACATATATTTGTACTACCAGGAGATCCTTACCTTTTTCCTTTAAGAACAATGCTATCAATTTTACCTCGTTTATAATCATGTTCTAGCAGGAATTTAGATAGCCGCTCATACCATGATCTTGGTTCTTGCTTGAGTCCATACAAGGCCTTGTCAAGTTTATACACATGGTCAGGTGTCTCCTTGCTTTCAAATCCTGGAGGCTGCTTGACAAATACTTCCTATTTTAGGTAGCCATTGAGGAAAGCACTTTTCACATCCATCTAGTGGAGAGTGAATTCCATGTGGGCAACAAATGCTATAAGAAGTGTGATTGCCTCCAGTCTTTCCACATGAGCAAAGGTCTCATCATAGTCAATTCCCTCTTCTTGACTATATCCTTGGACAACCAGTCTAGCCTTGTTTCGTGTTGCTGTTCCATCTTCATCGAGTTTATTCCTGAAGAACCACTTTGTGCCAATCACTGATCTATCTAGTGGTCTGGGTACCAGATGCCAAACTTGACTTTTTTCAAATTGATTTAGTTCTTCTTGCATGGAATTTACCCAGTCAGCATCCTTTAAATCATCAACAACATTCTTTGGTTCGATCAAGGATAGAAAGGCATCAAACGCACACAGATTTTTCAAGGAGGATCTGGTTTTGATTCCAGATGTCAAGTCTGTTATGATGTTCTCAATGGGGTGAGAACTTTGATATCTGTGCGATTTGAGCACCAATGTTTCATACCTTGATGATCCCATGGTGTCTTGTTGTTGTGGAATAGGATCAGGGATAAGTACCAATGAGGTTTGCTGTTGAGTTCCCCCTGTCATGTTGCTTGGGGTAGTTGAACCTGGTCCATCACCTGTTCCTTCTTCCATATTTGCTCCAGTTTGATCACTGCTTCTGACTAGTCCAATCTCCTCATCTTCTGGTTCTTGTCTCTCAGGGATAATGTTAGTTTCATCAAAAACAACATGCACACTCTCTTCTACACATATAGTTCTTTTATTATATACTTTATAAGCTTTACTATGTGATGAATATCCCAAGAATACTCCCTCATCACTTCTGGGATCAAATTTACCTAGGGAGTCTTTGTCGTTGTTATGCACAAAACACTTGCATCCAAAAGCCCTAAGGTGGGATATGTTGGGCTTTCTCCCTTTAAGTAATTCATAAGGAGTTTTCTCTACCAGTGGTATGGTCATGCATCTATTTATTATGTAGCATGCAATGTTTATTGCTTATGCCCATAAGCTGTGGGGTAGTTTACTAGAGAGAAGCATGGTTCTAGCCATATCTTCAAGGGTTCTGTTCATTCTTTCAACAACTCCATTTTGTTGTGGAGTTCTAGGGGCATAGAAGTTGTGATTTATGCCATGTTCATCACAAAATTCAGCAAACTTTGCATTTTCAAATTCAGTGCCATGATCAGATCTTATTGATGCAAGTTGATTTCCTAGTTGTTTTTGAGTTTTTCTAAAAAATGAAGTAAACATATCAAATGATTCATCTTTAGATGTCAGAAACAAGGTCCAGTTGAACCTGGAGTAATCATCAACTAGCACCATTACATATTTCTTACCACCTCTGCTCAAAGTTCTCATATGACCACACAGATCCATATGAACCAGTTCCAACGTCCTGGTGGTACTGACCATTTTCTTGCTTTTGAATGAGGATCTTACCTGCTTCCCCCTTGCACAAGCCTCACATATTTTGTCTTCCTTGAACTTAATGTTAGGAATCCCTACCACTAAGTCCTTGGAGACTAATTTGTTAAGCTGATTTAGACTTGTATGACCATGTCTTTTGTGCCAAAGGAGGGGATCACTGTCTAACACATTTAAACAGGTGAGTTCATTTTCTGATAGTGTGGAAAGGTCTCTGACATAGATGTTATTCACTCTTTTTCCCCGCAAGACAATCTTGTCAGTAAGAAGATTAATCACAAAACATTTTGTGGAAGTGAATGCAACCAGGTTACCTCTGTCACATAGTTGTGACACACTGATCAAGCTATATTTCAAGCTATCGTTTTTTATACATTCTCAATGGAACGTGTCTCATCCTTACCTACCTTACCAACTCCAATAATTTCACCTTTCTTTCCATTTCCAAAGAAGACATTTCCTCCTTTGAGGTTTTCAAGTGAAAGGAACTGTTCCTTGTTCCCTATCATATGTTTTGAGCAGCCGCTGTCCAAGTACCATATTTGGCTGCTTCCTCTCACTTGCACCTACAAAAATAAATTAAGGGTAAGTCTTAGGGACCCAAACTAGTTTGGGTTCTCTTCTATGAGAGAAAGGATGAATAAAGCTTTTTCTGGCCCAATTTGGTAACCAACTTTTCTTTCGAATAAAACTTTGATTCCTTCGACTGGATTGCTCTTTTGTAGTGCATTTAATTTTGTAGTGGCCAGTCTTACTACAGTGGGTGAAGATTTTGTTCTCAGGAAGAGTAAGATACTTGCTTTTGGGATCCCATTTAGGCAGTTGACTCCCAAAGCCAAGTCCTCTTATGTTGCTACTATGATTTTCTTGAAGCCATGTTAAGGCATCAGAGGATTTATTCCGTTTGCTAGTTCAATCTAATTCATGTTTGACCTTACCAAGTTCTTCTTTTAGTACCCTTATCTGTTCATCTTTATTGTACATCTTATCCTTTAGTTTTCCCACATTTTCTTCTAGCATGAGTTGAGAGTGATCAATTGTCTTCTTGCTAGTTCCTAGTTTCAGTTTTAAGTTTTCAGATTTTAGCTCTAGGATCTTAGTTTCACGTGGATGAACCTGGTTCTTCAAGACAGTGTTTTCTTTTTCAGATTCACCTACTCTGATTTCCAGGTTCTTGCACTTTGCTTTTAACATTACGCATTCCTTAGACATTTGTTATTTCTCTTTATTTATTTCTTCAGAATCATCCATGAAATCAAGTAGCAACTTAGAGAGTTTTTCTTTGGATAGGAATTTAATCTTGTTTTTGAGATGAGATATACTTACCTCTGGTTCTTCGCATGATTCCTCATCTGATTCACCAATTGCCATAAGTGCTTGTTCTTCTTCCTCACCATCTTCTGATTCTTCATCTGAGCTTTCTCCCCAAGCGGCAACCATTCCTTTAGTTGTGGTTTTCTTGGGATGGACCAGTTCCTTCTTCTTGTTCCTTCGTTCAGATCTTTCCCTTTTCCATTCTACTTCCCATTGAGGGCAATTCTTGATGTGGTGATCAGTTTTTCCACATTTGTAGCATCCCTCATTTGTTGGCTTTTCTGGAGCTCTTGCTTTGTTGTAGTTTCCACCTCTTGAGGTGCCCTTTTTTATTATGAGGTAGTTTCTGAATTCCTTAATGATCATGGCCATCTCATCTTCCTCCAGATCTGCTCCCTCAGTGATTCTTAGTGCTAGACTTCTTTCCTTCTTAAGAGCATCCATTTTCATTGTCTACCTTCTGAGTTCGTAGGCAGTGAGATTTACAATTAGCTCATCCAACCTGAGGGTTGCCATGTTTTTGGATTCTTGGATAGTTGTGATCTTGTTTTCCCAAGAAATAGGCAAGACCTTAGTCAGGATCTTCTCAACCCTGTCCTCTTCAAGAATGACCCTTCCAAGAGACTTGAGTTCATTGGTCAGTATTGTGAACCTTGTATACATCTCTTGAATTGTCTCGCCTTCATTCACAGTAAAGTTTTCATATTTGGAGTATAGTAGAGTGCCTCTTGACCTTTTCACTTGGGGTGTTCCTTCATGAGCTACTTGCAAGGTATCCCAAATTTCTTTGGCAGTGGTGCAGCTTTGAATTCTACTATACTCATCTGGACCAAGTCCACACACTAGCCACTTTTTGTCCTTAGCATTCTTCTCCCATTTTCTTAAGTCTTTAGCAGTGCAATCGGCTCTTGTCTTTGGCACATCTACTCCTTCAGCGGTCTTTTTCATAGTAGCCAAAGGACCTTCGGTGACTATGTCCCATAGTTCATAGTCTTCCCCAATTAAGTGATCCTTCATAATGTTCTTCTACCAAGAGTATTTCCTGTTAAAGAGCGGAGGCCTAGCAGTTGATTGTCCTTCCCAGTTCCCAGGTGGTGCACTCATTTTGATCTTTTCCTAAGGTTTTAACCTCTTCAAGGATAACCTGCTCTGATACCAATTGATGTTTTATACGTCAATACCACACAATAAGGGGGGTGATTTGTGTGGTGTCCAATTTTCGAGTGATGTCTTTATAAAAGAACCATGTTCTTCTAGGTGTTGCAACTTCTACAGTTTGCGGAATACAATTGCAGAAATAAAAGAACGAAACAATTTTACGTGGAAAACACCTGGCTCAAAAGGTGAAAAAACCACGACCTAATACCTAGTAGGACTTTTCTAAACTCTTCACTATGTCAATGAGCCAAATAACATTTACAAAATAAAGTCTTTTGTAAACCTAAGGACTAACTCTAATCCGCTTGTGGCAAACTAGCCTCTATCTAATTGCGACAAACTTCAAGTTAACTCTAACTTGAGTACTGTGTACCTATAATAATTGCTTCTAGATAAAGCTGAAAGATACAATTTGTAATCACCTACTACAAACAACTAGACTGAAAGACAACATATGGAATTGGTTCTTCTAGCTGGTTCAAGTAGCTTTTGAGTCGCACAGGGATTCTTCACATGAACTGCTTGCAAAATTGCGTTGGTAATTTTGCTCTCAATTCTTGTTTCACTTCTGTGTTTGTGCGCACTGTTCAACAAAAATACTTTGACAATATATAAGATCAGTAGTTGAGATGTTGAAGTAGAATTCTGATGCAACTCTTCCTTGGTGGAAGAGTTTGAGTTGATCTCAACTATCTTGATCCTTCCCTATCTTGATTCTGTCCTATCTGAATATGAGGTCCATCTCCCTATCAATTTTCAATCTTTCCGCTTAGGAGATAGCCCCTTAATTCAGATGATGTTTATCTCCTGCGCGTGAACTCTTCTCGTGCCATTCAGTTTGCATGTCTATGTATTCCATGATGGACCTGGTTCAACTGTGAGGATATTTGTCATTCTTCAAAATCATTCAGTGACTTGATTCAACAATCCTCCTCATAACCCAGACTCTCCTCTAGCTAAATCGTGTTGTAATCTAATACATGCGACCTATCGGCATGGTACCTCCAGAGCATAGACACGTGGAAAACCATATGAACTCTCGATATACTGGGAGTCAAAGCAAGTTAATCAACCTCCTAAACTCGCCTCAACACCTCAAATAAGCCAATAAACCTTGGGATCAGCTTGCCTTTATTACCGAACCTCATGATGCCTTTCATCGATGAGACTTTCAAGAGAACCTTCTCGCCCACCATAAATGATAAACCATGCTCCTTCTGATCTGTGTAAGTCTTCTGTCTGGACTATGATGTGCGAAGCCGCTCCTTAATCAACTTTACCTTCTCCAAGGCTTCATTCACTAAATTAGTGCCATATAACTTAGCCTCGGTGAGCTCAAACTATCCGATGGGCGAACGACATCGTTGACCATATAAAGCCTCAAATGGATCCATGTCGATGTTAGACAGATAAATGTTGTTGGAAGAAAACTTGGACAAGGGCAAGAATATATCCCACCACACTCCAAAGTCAATAACACACGCTCGGAGCATATCCTCCAGAATCCGAATTGTACGCTCCGATTGTCCGTCGGTCTGCGGATGAAAGTTTGTGTTGAGCTCTACTCGGTTACCCAAATTTATCTGTACTGCTCTCCAGAAATATGAAGTGAACTGAGGGCCTCTATCTGATACGATGGAAACAGGCACACTATGCAGACGAACAATCTCCTTAATGTAAATCTGGGCCAACCTCTCTAAAGAGTAAGTAGTTGATCTCACCCAAGTCACACCTCTATTCGGGGTTGTGAAGCGGGCGATTGCCATAATAGTACCCAACTAGGTGTCGGGATCGAATCCACATGAAGCGTAGATGGGATTAGTGGTATATATTTGGAATAAGTCCGCAAAGTATCTTAGTTTCACTTCCACAAATAGTTTTTTGTTTTTACTTCTAAAATTATGCTAAGGATTGCAATTCTAAATTGTAAAACTAGAGAATAATGTTTTTGATGTTGTCTTTCAAATATATAAAAGGCCTAGGGTTGTAACTTCCACCTAGGTGTTTTCCTAGCGGGTTGTAAGCTTTAGAGCGAGTTTCGTTAGTCAGGGTGTATTATAGCTATCAACACAAAATTACCCCCTCAATACCTCTCGGTAAGAGAGTGGGTTTGCCCAATTTGTCTTTCTCAAGTCCAAATGGGTATTGTACAAAAAAGTTGATAAGATGCTCAAGTCGGATTTTACTATCTCTAGTTTCAACCCTTTATTTGGGACTATCAATCTCTTGATTTCATCCCAAATTCTTGTTATCCAAGTTTTCCTAGACTAAGTCTCTCTTTCTCAAGTACAGACTAAATCAAATAGGCATGACCTAATGTTTGCTACCATTAATTCAACAAGGCCAAATAATGAACACCCAACCATAAACAATCCCTAAATCAAACACCCATTAGGTTCACACTCTAGGGTTGAGTCACAACCCTAGCTAGAAAATTAGCTACTCATAGTGGGTAATTAAGAAAATAAATAAGAAAAGTTGATAAAACTCATATTGCAAGACTAATAGATAAAAATCTAATGTGAAATCAACAATATAAGCTCAAGTTGCCTAAAAGATAAAGAAAAATGGCTACAAAACTTCTGATATTCAAAACATAACCTAATATCGTGAATGAAGTCTAGTTATACATAGCTGAAATATTTGGAAAACATTGCCTTTTCAGAGGTTCTACGGCCCAAATTTCTGTGAGCGGTCTGCACTTTTCTCCAGCTCTTGACAGGAGTTGATTCTACGGCCACACAATTCTTCACTGCGGCCGCATCTCTTGAGTTCTGCGGACCGCACAATTTTGGGTGCGGCCGCACATTTGATTTCTGCAGCCGCATAATTATAGTGTGGTCCGCAGTTCTTGTTGCACTTGGATTTGGAACTCTCTGAACCTTGACTTCTGCGGCCACATAATTATTGTGCGGTTTGCACTTTACACTGCATCACTGTTGATTCTTCTTCATGCTCTGCAACTACACATAGATATCTACGGTCCGCACTTGAGCCTTTGTGCTTGATTTTTGTCCTTGTTCAAAAGCACTCCTTCTTGAGTTTAATGTCATCACAATGACTCATTTCTCAATACTCCTACAAGTAAGCATATTTCATCAGTTTTTTGGAATACCTTTAAACATTTTTGAACTAAAATGAAAGTCAAAAGGCACAAATAAGTAGTCAAAATCCCTACTTATCAGTAGTCACCACCGGAATAAAGTATGCTGACTTGGTCAGCCTATCGTCGATGAATCAAATGGAATCAAACTTCCTCAACTTCCATGACAACCTATCTACGAGGTCCATAGTGATGCGCTCCCACTTCCACTCTAGTATAACCACCTGGCCTCTAGTGTTCATACTTGATATGCTGGCAATTTAGACATCTCGCTACATACTCAACTATGTCCTTTTTCATCCGTCGCCACCAATAAAACTGCCTCATATAGAATTTTCGTAGCACCTGGATGAATAGAATACCGAGATTTGTGCGCCTCTCTTATAGAATTTTCTTATTCGATTTTAAGGTAAACAAATATATTTTACTTTCGGAAAAAGAAAGAATTAATTAATAATTCTTGGCATACAAAATTAAAGTAGTGCTTTCGCTATTCAATGCATGACAATGACAAAACCTGAACTCAATGCAATTCCTTTGCCTTCATGCCACAACTAAAAACAAATTAAAGTTTTGACTCAAGAAGTCTTTTCAAATGTTGAGTGGCAACTAATCTTTTTAATGTAAATTTGTAATCTTGTTTAGGCAATAAACCATTTTTTAACGTATAATTTATAAAATATTTTTACTTTAACTAAATTTTCAATTATTTTATTGAAGGAAGTATATTATGAGCAATTTTTCCTTAGTTTTGGTCCTATAGGATGCTATGGGCATCTTTGCTCAATTTGTTTGTTCGCTGAAGTAAATATCTACTTTTGGTGGGGAAAAAAAGTAATATCAAAAAGTTGATCTTGATCATTTCCAATCCCAAAACATACAAAGAGCTACCTTGTAAGGGGAGGTAAGTGCTAATTATATGGATATATATATATATGGATTTGTTTATTTCTATAGTATTATGATTTTCTTTTTTCTGTCGCGTAATACCTATTAAAGAGAGAAACGTTATCTACGGTAGGAATTTTTCAGCCATAGGACTCGAATCCGGGACTCGTAATAAAGAATGGAGGGGTCTAGTTTTGTCCATTACGATCTTTGGTGGTAAAGCCATCAACATTAGGAACACGTAGGCGACCCTGGAGTCGCAGAACACCATCCTCACCGATAGTAACCTCCTTAGCACCACCCTGTAGTAATGTGTCTCTATAAACCAACAAGTGCGGATCATCATACTGACAAGCCTTGATCCGCTCAGGTAATGAAGACTGAGCCATAACACATGCAAGAACTTGACCGAGATCTGCAATATCTAACCTCAAAACTCCGTTAGCTAAGGACTAAATGTGCAAAGCCAATGGTCTCTCCTCTGCCGAAATGAATACCCAACTACCCATACTCTTGGTCTTTCTGCTCAAGGCATCCACAACCACATTTTCCTTTCTCGGGTGGTAAATGATGGTGATATCATAGTCCTTCAATAATTCAAGACAGCTACCTGCCTCAAATTAAGGTCCCTCTACTTAAACAAATATTGCAAGTTGCGATGGTCAGTGTAAATCTCACAGGACACCCCATAGAGATAAAGCCACCAGATACTAAGAGCATGAACTTTAACGACCCGACTGGTCGTAATGAGCTCCAATGCATCATTCAGAGATTTGAGGCCTTGAGTAGCTTCATTTCATGCATCATGACTTGTACGTGTGGTTGGAATCGAGTTTCGAGAAGTTCATAGTTGTTTCGGACGGAAACATCTCAATTCGGAAGATTTAAGTTAAAAGAGTTGAATAAGTTTTGCCTTTTATGTAAATAACCTCAAAATCGGGATTTGAAGGTTCCAATAGGTTCATATGATGATTCTGGACTTGAGCGTGTGTTCGGGTTGAGCATCGGGTGGCCCAGGAGCGTTTCGACGCTTATTGTGGAAAGTTAACATTTTGAAGGTATTAGAAATTCCTGAGCATCATGGTTTTGATGTTGGTTGGTGTCATTTGAGGCATTTATTAGGTTAGTGTTATGTTTTGGGACTGGTTTGTGTAAATAGACGGGGTCTTGAGGGCCTTGGGTGTGTTTTAGATATGTTTGGGTTGTATCACGCTCTTATTTGATGTTTCAACGTCGTTTCTTTGGACATAAAGGGTAATATATTGATAAAAAGACCTTTGATTTTTGATTGTATTGAAACATTAAATCTGTATCATAATTACGATACCATAGCAACAAGAATCGTCGAATTCCGAGGTTGTATGAGAGAGTTATGCCCATTTCGTGTCGGGAAAGATTGCTGGTTTCTGGTGTAGACTTAGTTCTTCGTGAACGTGAAGAAGGTCCACCGAACGCTAAAAATGAAATTTTGGTTGATCGTTCAATGCGAAAAATTTCTATTCGCGAATGCGAAGGTGTCCTGCGAACATGAAGAACAAAAATCGCCTGGACAGTGTTTTAAATGGACAGACCGAGCATTTTAGTATTTTGAGCATATCTTGAGTTCTAGAGCTCCGTTTGAGGTGATTTTTGCAGCGTTTTTCTCGTCCCAACAAGGGGGTAAATATATGACCTTTTTTTAAAAATGTTTTTCCATTATTGTTTTCGTTAGTTATTATTTTTATCCGTGTTTGGGTTGTGAAAACATTGGGCTTTGAGCCTCAATATGAGATGGTAAATCCTTGATTTGAGGGTCAATTCATGAATGCAATTGGATGATGTTTGAAATATATACTATATAAGTTATGGATAATAATTCGTTTCGATAATTTTCAGAATCTAGGCACGTGGACCCGAGGGTTGAAATTATTAACTTTTCGAGCAGAGTTGGAAATTGTTATAAATTTATTAATTATGATTATTAGAGTATATTTTATTGGTTTGAACATTGTTTGACTAGTTTTGGATCCACGGACATCGGTTTGAGGTGTTAGAGAGGCTTTGGAGCCGGTTATGAAACTTCGGAGCGAGGTAAGTCTCCTGTCTAACCCTGTGAGGGAGAATTTACCCCGTAGTTGTTATATTCTTATGTGTTACATGTTGTTAGAGATACACAAGTATGAGGTGACGAGTGTCCATGCGTATGCTTGAATTCCTAATTATGTTCGGGTAGACTTAGGTACACGCCATGCTATAAATGTACTATTTGAGTTATCTTTGCTGGTTTAATTTCTTTATTTCGCATTACGACTTGAGACTAGACTTGCGTAGAGTGATAGACTTGCTATTGTAGAGATTTGACGGGCATCATGATTCTGCGGAATAATTGTACTTTCCTTAAGAATTTGTCATGCGTTGTGCGTCTTCATCAAAAAGCTTCCTTATAGTTCATAACTCATACGTTTATTCGTGAATGAGGTCAAGGACCCGTCAAAGCTTATTATTCTAATGGGATTGGGACGTTCGCCTCGGCAGTGTAATATATACATCTATGGTTTGTGTCGTTCGAACCTCGACAATGCGCACATTTTATGGGATTGGGTTGTTCCCCTCGGCAGGATTATGTACCTCACTCTCATGGGAGTGATCTATTCGCCTCGGCAATATAATAGATGTATTTATGGTTATGTACCAAATAATAATGGGATCGGGCCATACGCCTCGACATTTCTATAAAATACTCCTATGGAATCGTGCATAGTATTTGTCAAGAGGCCAGTGCATCTGGGAATTTTCCTGATTTTAATTATGGCAATCTATCTTGTGAGGTCCATTATATATATATATATATATATATATATATATTGTCACGACCCAAATTCCTACTCAGGTCGTGATGGAGCCCAACACCGAAGTCAGGCAAGCCAACACTAGTTACTAACGAAATTACTTAAACAAATGAGATGTTCGAATACTTATCCAGTTTTAATTCAAGCAGTCCTTAAATGAAAGTGAGGAAGTGAGGCAATGTAGTTTAAAGTAACTCAAAATTGTTTGCCAGCATAAAACGGAGTAGTATAATACTAGAATATCAACTACGTGTGCCAAGACCTAGTGTCACAAGTCCACAGGTGACTAGTGGAATATACAAATAGACAAAATGAATGTACAACTATCTGAAANCAGCGACGAACACCCGAATGGTGACCAGGTGCAAGAACCTCAGAACCTGTACAATTAAGTACAGAAATGTAGCATGGGTACATATAAACAAATATGTACCTAGTGAGTATCCCGTCTAAACTCGAAGAAGTAGTGATGAGAGGTAGACGTGTTACTCACTAGGGTCGTCATCAATAATATGATTTAATGAATCTAAACGGTAATAACATTTATGGAAAGCAAGTAGACATGAAGCATCAATATATAAAGATAACGATCTCTCTGCAAGGGCCAAGTAACAATATTTAACAAAATCACAAGTTTCTTTCTCACAGAACAATTTAATTGGTAAGAATATAAGACTCTTAATCAAGCACATATCATATAATATGCCGAGGCGTACGACCGAAGCGACGTAGAAATTTAAATGTGCACTGCCGAGGGTCGAGTGGCATGAACCATAGATGCATCTATTACCCCGCTCAAGAATTATACATGCGACACGGGTGCTCGTAGACATACACAGAATTATCAGGAAATTCAGGAATTTATCATGGATTATTCTTAAATTCAGGGATTTGAACACTCAAACTTACACATAGCTTCCGAAATTCTCATGTTAATTTCAAGGGTAATAAGCAACCAGGAACACAAGTAAGGCACATAGAGGCATGCTTGTGAAGTCCTAAATTCTACCCGACACAACAGAGTAGTAGCTACGCACGGACTCTCGTCACTTTGCGCGTACGTAGCCCCCGCAAATAAGGACAAACTCAATCGTTTGCATTTACCTATGGGGACAATTCCCTCTTACAAGATTGGAAAGGAGACTCACCTCGCGTATAATCAACTTCCCGGTCAAGAACGCGCTCGAAACTCCAAATCTTACACCGGAGGACTCGAAACTAGTCAAATGATATATAAATACATCAATGCATTCTCAAGGTATGGAAAATCTCCTACTTATTTAGTAAATTCACTATTCTTGAAGAAATTCTAAAATACACCCCCGGGCCCACATGCTCGGATTCCGGAAATTTTCGAAGATAACACTCACCCATAGCCTAAGGGTCATTAATATATAATTTTTATATGATTTCATGGTAGAAAAGTGGTGAAATTCCCTAAAGTTCATCAGCCCTAGGTTTTCACTCTAACCCCTATGATTTCCACTATTTAGATGTTAATCTACCTAAGTTTTGGTGTAATAATCTAACATTTTAATAGAATTTACTTACCTCTTAGTAGCTAGGTGGTGGAGAGTTCTTCCCAAGCTCTCAAGTCTTCAATGGAGGTGAAAAATGAAAGGAATGAAAGAAATCCCGTGTTTAAATGAAAATACACTGCCTGGCCTACAGGGGTTCCGCACCTGCGGCTCGAGGACCGCACCTGCGGTCTCGCGTCTGCGAGCTGGGGCTCGCACCTGCGGAGTTGGAGACCGTACCCGCGGTTCCGCTCCTGTGGAATTAAATTCGCACCTGTGGCATTCCTGCATCTGCGAGGCTGGGACCGCATGAGCGGTCCCGCACCTGCGGCTGGGCAACCGCACCTGCGGTCACACCAGATCAGGTGCACCAGCTGCAATTTCAGCTAGTTTTGGGCCTCGTGTGGTGTCCGAGAGGCACCTGGGCCCACCCGAGCCCCCGTCCAATTATACCAACAAGTCCTAAATCGTAATACAGATTCGCTCGAGCATTCAGAACACCCGAAACAACGCTAAATCTCAAAATCACCCCTCAAAACCCCTAGGATCAAACTTAAGAATTTCTAAGTTTTGAATTTGGTTTCAATGCGCCGAACCGACCTATACTACTCGGAATGACACCAAATTTTGTAGGCAAGTCGTGAATGGCATAACAGAACTATTCCCGATCTCGGTATTCCGTTCGGACCTCGATAACATAAAATCACGTTCCAAACCAAATTTCAAACTTAAGGAAACTCTATTTCGCTATCTGGCGTCGAAACTCTTCCGGGTCATCCAAAACCCATTCCGGACATACGTACAAGTCCAAAACCATCATACGAAGCTACTGGAATCGTCAAAACTCGATTCCGAGGTCGTTTACTCAAAATATTGACCGAAGTCAAACTTGGATTTAAAAGCAATCTTTAAGGAACCAAGTGTTCCTATACTATTCCAAACACTTTCAAATCCCTAACCACCCGTCCCCGCAAGTCACAAATCACGATAAGCCGCTACAGAAAGTCTTATTTAAGGGAACGGGGTACGAATACGCAAAACGACCGGTCGGGTCGTTACATATATGTAATATATATATATATATATATATATATTACATATATGTAACGACCCGACCGGTCGTTTTGCGTATTCGTACCCCGTTCCCTTAAATAAGACTTTCTGTAGCGGCTTATCGTGATTTGTGACTTGCGGGGACGGGTGGTTAGGGATTTGAAAGTGTTTGGAATAGTATAGGAACACTTGGTTCCTTAAAGATTGCTTTTAAATCCAAGTTTGACTTCGGTCAATATTTTGAGTAAACGACCTCGGAATCGAGTTTTGACGATTCCAGTAGCTTCGTATGATGGTTTTGGACTTGTACGTATGTCCGGAATGGGTTTTGGATGACCCGGAAGAGTTTCGACGCCAGATAGCGAAATAGAGTTTCCTTAAGTTTGAAATTTGGTTTGGAACGTGATTTTATGTTATCGANTCTCCGGTTGAGGAGGTAACCTTTAATCGAGAGTTTGAGTTTGCGGCTGAGAGGAGGATTGTACCACGTATTTACACTTGTTTATTTTGTTTGTTACTCTTCCCCATATCTATTTGCTTCTTACTGTATCTGTCTTATTGGACCACGAGTAAGTGTCGATGTCGACCCCTCGCCACTACTTCTCTGGGGTTAGGCTAGATACTTATTGGGTACGCGTTGATTTACATACTCATGATGCACTTAATGTGCATGTATACATATATGTTTCTAGTGGTCCTCTAGGTGTAGAAGCGCGACTGTTGCGGGAACTATACATTGAGATGCACTTCTTTGATATGAGCATATAAAGTCTCCATCAGAGTTATTTATATCCCCCGTCTAACTTGTATTTCTGACGGATGTTGTATTATTATTGTACTCATTAATAGATACTCATGCACTTGTGACACCGGATTTTGGTGGTTCTTACGGGTTGTTATTTATTGTAGTTCGTGTAAATATTATCATTTATCATGAAAATTCTATTTCATACTATTTACTTAATAAAAATCATGATCTCAAATACTAAAATGAGTAATTAAGTTAATCATTCACCGCTAGCTTGCTTGGCGACGGTGTTAGGTGCCATCACTTTAGTGGATTTTGGGTCGTGATAGCTTAGTATCAGAGCACTAGGTTCACTTAGGTCTCACGAGTCATGAGCAAGTCTGATAGAGTCTTGTGGATCGGTACGAGGATGTCTGTACTTATCTTTGAGAGGCTATTGGGTTGTTAGGAGCACTTCCCTTCTTGATTCCTCATCGTGCGATTTGATTCCTTTGAGGCTTATGCCTTTATTTCCTTCCTACTCAATCTTATGCGATGTGAAGCACTTGTTATCTAGTCGGCATCGAGGAGTTGTAGTGGTACTACAGACGTGGTGTAGGATTTTTTTCCATGCATATTCGGGCAGGCTATTATCGTTGCCTTGCGAAAAGACGTTCTATAATTTTAGCTCAGTATTTGTATTTTCTATGGTTTTAAGGCTATGCACAAATTTCTTTGATGTTCATGCGTTGTTATTGTACAGTGTTGGTGTAATGGTAGGGCCCTAGTTTACGTGTCGAGGCAGTGAATGACTCGAAAGAAGGATTCCTCAGTGCATGGTTTAGAGATTCGGCATTTAATTCCAGTGGAGGAAAGGCAATCGGACTGTGGATTTCAGGCTTTGGTTAATGGAGTCACGCTACTCGATATTTTTTAGCGTGGTGAAATTCTCATTTTTGATATGGTGTCGTCGTCCTTATTTGAACGCATTAAGGCTCGCCGATATTATGGTTTTCTTGATTTGCCTTCGAGGCAGGGTGTGATGAAATGGTGCCTGAGAAGTGGTTGTCAGAGATGGCGATGTATGGCGGTTTCAGAGTCGAATCGGTTCTTCTAATGCTGATAGATCAAGAAAGATGATATTTGAGGAGGCTTGGAGTTGGTAGAAATTTATTAGTATAGCTGCTATAGAGGTAGATTTTGATTTGAGGCAGCATTTGGGTAGCGAAGGATGAGAAATGACATGGTTGGAGGTGTCTCGCGGTGGCTGAATTGCTAGAAAATCAATCATGAAAAAAATAGGTTAAGAAGTTCTTTAAAGAAGTTCGTTTAACCGAAGTGGGAGTGGCAGAGTAGCATATGTATTTTGTGGTAGGAAGCCACTTGTTTCAAGAAAATTTAGCACAATTTGGGAATCGTGGTGGAAAAGTGACTAGGTCTATGGATTGTATTTGGGATGGTGGCTATTGTACTAAGGAACATTGAATATGGCAGAAAAGAGTTTGCTTGAAATGAAGGGGGTGTGAAACTTGATTATCGTTGGATGCAACATGACTTCGAGTTTGGGATGTAATGTTGGACTTTCAGTTGATGTCGATGGGGAAGGGACAGACTTTTACCGCTAGTGGACGAGCATGGGCTCAGGAGGGATTTACTAATTTTGTGGTAGTTGTACCCCGTGCAGCGTCATTAGGAGATATCGCTAGGGAACCCCACAAGTGGGCTATCTCCTGTGAGCAGGTTGGTGGTTGCATGATTTTGATGAATTTTCTATGAAGAGTTTTACTTACTACCCGACAGAAGGTCGAGTACGCGATTATGGCTGATAATTCATAATGTTCTTGAAACGTTTAACAAGAGACTACGAGAAATTTGGCAGGTCGAGGGTGCGAGATCATGGTAATTAAAAGGAGGAACCTTTGTGGGCTCTACATTTATATGAGGATAACTTAAAGCTAAGTGGAGGAGCCCGCCGTCTATCATTGGATCGCGTGGTTGTCTTCTTGTGCGGTTTTTGGTTATCGGTGCATTGGTGGATTATTTATGACTAAGAAAAGAAAACATCAATGGTAATTTGAGCAGAGAACTTGTTAAATGTGTGCTATATTTTCCCTTATCGGTTCATGTGTAGGTTTTGGGAAGACTCAGAGTTTATGCTTCTTGTGGATGTGATGTATAAGGAAAAGAATTCAGCCGATTGCTTATTTGAGAGGGTGTTCATGTGCTAGGAGTGCGTTGGAGTTTGGTTATATTCGGGGCCAGGCAAGAGTGGGTGACTCTCTACAACGGTCCTAGTGGGTTCAAGAATTTAAGGTGTAATGTCTAAGGATTTTGGGGTTCGTTATGTGATTGAAGACCGGGATTTTATAGCAGAGTGTGAGGAATACTTGGGAAATTTCTATGTTATCATTGGATATGCGGTGCAATATTGGAGAAATAGGAGAAAACAACTTCAGATTCGCAAAAAATCTAATCACCGCAGGTGCATCAGTTGGAGATACTATGGAGTGCACGAAGAGGGTATGGGTATTGAAACGATGTGGTCTCATGATTGGTGCTGCTTGGGATGAGTGTTGATTGGGATTTGTTGATTGAATAGAGGTATTGATTCTGAAGGCAAGTCAAGGAGAAATAGGAAGAAGATGAGTCGACCTAGTAGTGGTTTGGATCGACATGGTTAAGGAAATAATCAGTTCCTTTGGTGTGGTAAGACTATACATGAGATTTTTGGTTGTACGTGCGAGATTGGAAACCTCCGTGATTTGATTGATTTGGAGGTATTTGATTCTGATAGTTATGTTATGTATAAATGGATTATGGAAGAGTTATGGCGGTTTAGACTACAAATAAAAGTTTAATTTCCTGCGATTACGGGAATTTCGCTACATGTTGCAATTGTTCTTTTGAAATAAGTGGAGTGAAAGGGGTTTCTTGTCGATGACATGTTTATTCTACTTGTGGTTCAAGGGATTTTGATGAAATTCTTGTGGTTCGACTTGATAAGAATGTCACAAGACCGAAGGAGCGGGGGAAGTTTTAAGGTGTTCAGAGTGTGCTGGCATTATTTTCGGGCAGCCTGGGGATGGTCTATTTTGTGGAAGAAGTGTTGGGTATTAAAATGCGGATGCTTGTCTAGCACTATGGAAATGGCATGGTCGATGGCCAGTAATGTTTAGATTTTACTACCTTGTGCGGAAGTTTGTTGGAGTATATCCCACGGGAAGAACGTATTGTGTGATGTGTTAGTCATTTGATTGTTAGAGATTGAAATCAGGTATGGAGATTTTGGTGTTGTCACCAACGGGAGAGGTTATGACTAAGAGGTGTTATATTCCTTTGGTTTTGGTCCTGTGCAGCTTGTCGTTATTGCACCTTAGTCGTGCTTGAGTTTTGTAGAGTGTGGCGCTATCAGTCTCCCCAAGGTTGTATTTATGCACTTGGCATGCTTGTGGTTTATATTCGGGCATTTCGTACGTATAAGCATTTTAGCTTGATGGGCATTTCCTTATTTATTGTTATGTGTGGATCGAATGGCACGCCGCCACAAGTATGTTATTTTGGATCGGGTTGCACGTCCCAACGGTATCGTGTTTGGATCGCGTTGCACACTGCAATAGTGAGATGTTGAGTACGGTTCTCTATAGTTATTTTTGTGTATTTTGTTTCTCATCCTTTGAGAAAGGTTCATAATATCCGTTTGGCCATTTTATTCGTTACACGGGCTAGGTAGTTTTTTTCCAGAGTTCATTCTTCATCATGTGTCACATTCGAGATGTGTCTTGTTAGCGTATTGATGGAGTCATATGAGATTGTGGTCAGTGTTTGGGGTGGCTCATTGCCTAAGTAGTTGGTACTGGGTGAGACGAGGTTATTAGACCTGAAATTAGTGCGTTCAGATTTATGTAATGTATATTAAAGAGAGAATGTCATTGTTTAGTTCAGAATGAGGTAACAATTCTTGTAAGAAGAGAAACTTCGGGAGTTATTGATTTGACGGGTAGTTACGAGTTCCTATGCATCTTTTTCGTCATGGAAGTATTGTGAGGATTGAGACCGGGCTTATATTGGTTATGAGGTATACTCTGAGCATCAGGTCAATGAATTTGCAGTTGTTGTGCTTTGAGGAGGCTACCATGGGCAAATGTGTTATGCAGTGCATTGTGTGATGTCAGCATGGGTGCATGATCATGTGCGCATTCAGCGTGTGGAGATTGATACAGTGTTCATATGTTGGAATAAGACCTGGTAGAGAATTCAAGATGTTGGAATTTTGTTCTAAGGCTTGTTGGCTAGGTAAAAAGGGAGGATCTTCAGTATGGCTTCAGCAAATGTGCTCACATGGGTTGTGGTGGCATGGGTAGCTGCACGGGGTGTTAAACAATGATTTTGGGCAACTCTGGAGCAATTTGTGGCACGTTCAAGGACGAAGGTATGTTTAAGTGGGGGAGAATGTAACAACCCGATCAGTTGTTTTGAGCTCCATCATTTCATTTAGTGGTTTGAGGCCTTGAGTAGCTTCACTTCGTGTATCATGACTTGTACATGTGGTCAGAACCGAGTTTCAGAAAGTTCGGAGTTGTTTCGGAATGAAACTTCTCAATTCGGAAGCTTTAAGTTAGAAGAGTTGACCAAGGTTTGACTTTTGATTAAACGACCTCTAAATCGAAATTTGAAGGTTCCAATAGGTTTGTATGATGATTTTGGACTTGGGCATGCGTTCGGGTTGAGCATTGGGTGGCCCGGGAGCGTCCAAAGCTTATTGTGGAAAGTTAACATTTTGAAGGTTTTAGGAATTCCTAAGCGTTATTTGAAGTGGAATTTGGTGTTAATGATGTCCGTTTGGGATTCTGAGCCTTGGAATAGATTAGTATTGTGATTTATGACTCGTGCACAAAGTTTGGCGTCATTCCAGAATGTTTAAGTGTGATTCGGATGCGTTCGTCGAAGTTTGAACGTTTGAAAGTTAGAAAAAGGATTTGATTGCCGATTCATGGTTTTGATGTTGTTTGGTGTGATCTGAGGCCTCGATTAAGTTAGTGTTATGTTTCGGGACTGGTTTGTGTAGGACGGGGTCCCGAGGGCATGGGGTGTGTTTGGGTTGTATCACGCTCTTATTTGATATTTCTACATTGTTTCTTTGGACATAAGGGGTACCATATTGATCAAACGACCTTTTATTTGTGATCTTATTGAATCATTAGATCCATATCATAATTACGGAACCATATCAATAAGAATCGTTGAATTCCGAGGTTGTATGAGAGAGTTATGCTCATTTCCGTGTCGGAAAAGATTGCTGGTTTCTGGTGCGGCCTTTGTTCTTCGCAAACGCGAAGAAGGAAATTTTGGTTGACCGGTCAACATGAAAAATATCTCTTCGCGAACGCAAAGAACAAAAATTGCCTGGACAGTACTTTAAATGGACATATCGAGCATTTTAGTATTTTTAGCATATCTTCAGTTCTAGAGCTCCGTTTGATGTGCTTTTTGCGGCATTTTCTCGTCCCAACAAGGGAGGACAAATATATGACCTTTTTTTTATGTTTTCCATGACTGTTTTTGTTGGTTAATATTTTTATCCGTGTTTGGATTGTAAAAAAATTGGGGGTTTGAGCCTCAAAGTTATGAGATGGTAAATCCTTGATTTGAGGGTCAATTCATGGATGAAATTGGATGATTTTCAAAAAATATACTATATAAGTTATGGGTAATAATTAGTTTCGATAATTTTCAGAATCTGGGCACGTGTGTTCGAGGGTTGAATTTACTAACTTTTCGAGCAACGTTGGAAATTGATTAATGATGGTTATTAGAGTATATTTTATTGGTTTGCAGATTGTTTGACTAATTTTGGATCGACGGACATCGGTTTGAGGTGTTAGAGAGGTTTTGGAGCCGGTTATGAAACTTCGGAGTGAGGTAAGTCTCCTGTCTAACCCTGTGAGGGAGAATTTACCCCGTAGCTGTTATATTCTTATGTGTTACATGTTGTTGGAGCTACATAAGTATGAGGTGACGAGTGTCCATGCGTATGCTAGAATTCCTAATTATATCCGGGTAGACTTAGGTACAAGCCATGATATAATTGTACTATTTGAGTTATCTTTGCTCGTTTAATTCCTTTATTTCGCAATACGACTTGGGACTAGACTTACTAGATTGATAGACTTGCTATTGTAGAGATTTGACAGGCTTCATGATTAGTCGCAGAATAATTGTATTCTCCTTAAGAATTTCTCCCGCGTTGTGCGTCTTCATCGAAAAGATTCCTTATTGTTCATAACTCACGCGTTTATTTGTGAATGGGGTCAAGGACCCGTCAAAGCTTCTTATTCTAATGGGATTGGGCCGTTCACCTCGGCAGTGTAGTAGATACATCTATGGTTTGTGCTGTTCTACCCTCGGCAATGCGCACATTTTAAGGGATCGGTGTCGCGTCCCCTTTTTCCTATCGCACGGGTTAGGTACGAAGAGATCGGGTTTAGGACATTATGGACAACTCCTTAAAGGAAAAGGAAGAGTCGCCACCTAACGATTTTAACGGTGCGTTAGGGAACCTAGAGTTGATAACTCATGGACTAGCTTGCATTACCAGAGAACGGGTAAGGGCTTGAAATTATCCCATGGAGAAGGTGTTATGCACCCCTCAGGATCCACAACTGTGGGTCCCAGCCAAGAAGTTTTGTGAATTTGGACGAATAGACAAATAGCAAATAAAGTCTCAAATAAGAGGGGATTTCACACAAAGTACCAGTTTTATTAAAAAGCTTTGGTAAGAAAACATTACAAGTATTTAAAAGAACTATCCTAGGTTTGAAGCAATACGGATCACATCAATGCAATACTCGGTATGTCACTTCCTCAATGAGGCGGCTACACGTGGTATTAGCGCACCGGTCATCATATCCGTATTCTACCCTTCCCATCTTGTAAAGGTTATTTAAAGCGCATGTGTTGGTCACGAATGCTTATTGCGTGCTATCACCCGTCTCATCCTATAAGTCCCGGAGGGTAGTTGGGACTACTGTTCCTACAAAGGCGGGGGCTAGGCTGAACCCTTAGGTGTAAAGGATAAAATACTAAGCGACATACAAAAGCAAGTAGGACAACACATATAAGGGAGCATATAAAGACAAGTAAAGGCTCACAGACCCCTCCACAAATAGACATGTAAATAGCACGTTTCAAACACAATTAAAGTCTTAAGATGGGAGTTCGAAAACAGGAATTTTAGTAAAACAGTAGGGACTTGAGTTGGAAAACCTTGATGAAGGCAGAAGATTTAACTGGGGCTGAGAGATTCAAAACTACCAACTTTCAGGAGTACACAACAATTTAGAGAACTTTCAGAAAATCAGTAAGTTGAGCAGGAGTGCGTTTATTTGAAATTCAATAATCCAAAAGTGAGTACAAAAATCCAGTAGTTCATAGGACTTTATCACATCGTTTTTAGAAAATGGTTTAGCAAGTATTCAGAAATAGAACAATTTTATATAATGAAGTAACTCTTAAAAACTTAATAGTTTGAAGATAGGATATGAATCAGAAATCCTGAAGTCAGTAATGAGAAGTAAGAAAGCGCACAATTTCAAAATTGTTTTAAAAGCAGCATAGGAGTTTAGTAAAAATAGAGTGGATTCCAAGAAAGCAGAATCAGAGTTTGGGAAATTCCAAAAGAGGCAGATTAAACCCAGCATAGTTGATTTGATTTTAATTACGCATTAGGCCTAAAGTTTGCCTAGGCGTCGTATATTTGCCTAAAGGTGAATATGCTTACTTTGACTCTGTTTTAAAAGACATAAGTGATGATACATTTGCAGAAACGTTTTGACCATATTTTAGTGAGGTTATTATATTAGAGACAGGTTAACTAAGTGTTCAAGTTCTGACAAATAAAAATCCTACAGGCAGGATATCTAATGCACAAAGTATCATCTTAAAAACATGGCTTCTATATGGCATGGTTATAAATGCATGAGCATTACATTTGATTATTCGTTTAGAGTTATAACCTGGAAACACGGTTCAGGTGGCATGAATATAATATATGTGTGCTGAAATAAAGAATCCTAAGCATGGTTTCTAATGATATGCATGTCCTAACCATGATACTATTCCACACACAGGAAGTAAATCCTATAGTCATGATTTCTACCCATTACTTAACTAAGCATGCATAACCCCCTCCCCATTTCACTATACAACCCCAATAGTTTGTTTACAAATTATTACAGCCCATATCGAATGAATTACAGTAATTATAAAAAGGAAAACAAGAAGTTATTCTATAGGGAGCCTTCAAACAGGCCCAATCTTCCAGCCTCACCCCTTTCAAGTTTCACAGCCTTACATAGCTTGGGTGCGACAAAGCTCCCAAAGGTCTTTGTGAAGGCCCTGGCCAATACCAGCACCCAGCAATTGCCCAAGTTAAGATATGTGCAGTGTAGAGTAACCTGCCTCAGTGTGTCAAAGTTCAGAGGGAACTCAAGGTCCCTAGGAAATGCTCACACTGGGGGAGGTGGAATCTAAAGGTCTAGGAATAGTGTGAAATGCTCAGAGTTGAGTTTTGAAAGGGAGTTTGAAATAACATAGCTTCAGAGATAATAAAAGGATTTTTATGAAAACCAGTTTGAAAGAGAAACAGCAGAAGAGTCATAACTCAGCAAACAATCACAAACAAGAAAAGGGGTTGGGGATAAGTAGTGGTAGCAGTAGATTTGCACATAATTAGCTCTTAGAAAAAAGTTACAGATTTCACAAAATGTGACATGCCAAGAGTTTAGCATATATCATAGATGGAGAATCTGAGAATACCAAGTATTATAGGGCATTAAGGCCAGACAATTGATAAGGAAAATGCAGAAAGAGATGCTAGGTATGCAGATAGAAGAGGGAAAGTAATTGTCACGACCCGAAATCCCACCTTCGGGCCATGACTGCGTCTAACGTTGAACCCGCTAGACAAGCCAACGTTTGAACTGAATAAAACTCATTAACAACAAATACGAACCATATAACTAAGGCTTCGATGGACCACCACATGAAGTTTAACAAAATAACCAAAATACAACATAGCACTTTCGAAATGAAACCCATAAACAAATCCCAGAACTGGTGTCACATACTCACGGACTATCTAAGAGATTACTACAAACAAAAGGCCTGAAATAAGTGCATAAGACTGTCTTTGAAATAAAAAGTAAGACAGAGCTGAAAGTGGAAAGTAGAAGGTGACGTCAAGGCCCACGAACGTCTGCGGGTCTACCTGAGTCTCCTGTGTGGCTGAATGAGACGCTCTGATCGTCAGTGATCTCCGGGTCTGGCTGCGTAGTCTGCACAACATAAAGAAGTGCAGGTGTGGCATCAGTACAACCGACCCCATGT